>JAWQUT010000114.1:1567167-1593315 GCA_033807755.1 Ellobium chinense | reverse complement strand
ATGTTTCACACAGTTTTCCCTCACTCTTGTGGTGTGTTTGTTGGATTAAATTTAAATAAATAACTTTTCTAGAGTCGAGCTTTATCCACAGCTTCAGTCTGCCACCATAAGCCTTAGCCAAATTTGACCTAATTTCGTGTGTCAAAGGAAAGCAAGGCTTTCATGACACCGCCATGAGATATAATTTTTTTTACTGCATGAGGAAAGTTTCAAATTGGTTAGAAAAATGATTTTATTTCTTCTTGTCCATGCCAACAACACTGCAGAATGACTACAATGTTTGGTCCAGTCAGGGCTGACACGGATCAACATTTTCACTCAACATCCCGCCTTCCTTCTCTTCCTCCCAAACCACGGGAAAACAGAATTTTAGATTACAAGCTGCTTCATCCCTCCTTCTCACCTCATAAAGGGATAGCCAGAACATGACTTGTCAGAACACACTTGATGACTATGGACCTAGATCTAGTCCTTTACTGGCACTTTTCTTAGCTCACTACTAACTCCGTCTACAACACAGTACGTAGCGCATATAATTTAAGAGTAGGCATGTAACATGAAGCATCTACTACCAGCACACATTAGTAGGGCTAAGAGTATCATAACAGATCAAGGGCAGATTAATACTGATGCATGAAAGATTCCAGAAAGGAGGGGGATTTTTCTTCTCTGAACAAGCTTGTTTCAGAGCAAAAAGAGTGAGCGGAGCTTGAATGCAGACAAGCTGTGAGTTTGGGAGTCTAAGTACTTAAGAGGGGGGAACAGGTCCCTGAAGTGAAGTTCTAAACTATTGGGAATGGGCATTTTTAACCTTTATAACCGGATTCAGCATGTCCGAATTAAGGGAAAACAGTCAAAAAAATTTGAATTTTTCTTATTGCCGCCATGACAACACTGCCATCTTAAATTACTGCATCGTCATTTTCAAAACCCTGGGGCTCTGACATTTTCCGACAAAACAATGTGAAATTTGGTACAAATACATTTCAACACCTATTGAACAAACATATGCATCGGATTTTTTTTTTATATCAATAATAGGTAGTCAGCTATAGGCTTTTGAAATGTACAAGTAGAAAATGCTGATTTTTTTAATTTGTTCACCAAAAATGCGTATTTTCTAAAAAAAACTCAATTAAAAAACTGGAAAAAATGATGCATACTGTTATTTTATATGGTTCAAGGAAGATATATACCAATTTTCAAGTCAATTGGTCCAGTAGTTACAAAGCCTTCGGGAAAAGAGTTCACAAAAGAATTTTTGAGAAAATCGCGTTTGAAATTTATACGTTATTTTTACACTTTCTGATGACAAATTACGGTCTTAATGCTTCAAAACTGTCTTGCTTGATAGGCTAGCCTCCTACTCTTGTCTGGCCTTTTCTCTTGCTTCGGCCATAGTATTCTTGCATCGATATATTCTATTTTTGTGTCTGCAAAGGCTCCACAAATGTAAGTGATGTTTACCGTTTGAGTGCTATTTGGGTATCATTTTCTGGTGACCCTCCTTCAGGAAAAGAGTCATTTAGAAGGGATAGGAGTCATAATAGGCTATCAAATGGGTAAAATCATATGCAGATACGTTTGAACTTGATGAAAAAGGAATAATCCCAAAATCAGTAATTTTATCGAAATCTTCGAATTTCAGGACCTGATTCCCCCTCCACCCTTTAAGCCTTCCAGTTCTTCATAAGAGAGTTCCTATTGAGTACCTAAAGGTAAAAGCTCATTCTCCCGAGATATTTTTTTCCAGTCATAAAAAAAATATTAAGGCCCACAAAGTCGAAAACAAAAAAGAATGGGCCTCTAAGAGGTCAGTACTTGACCCTCTGGGATCTGTGGCCTTGGTAGCTGCAAAGGTAAATGGATGTCACTAGACCTTGTTAAGGGGGAAGAATCGTGGTAGATTTGAATACCATTTTGGCAATGTTTTTAATATCCTTAAGACGTTCATTCCCATTCATTTATGCTTGCTGTAGGCAGTGAAATCAATTTAATGTTGAATGCTATTGATCAGCGCATGTAGCGATCCTTCTTGAAAAACTGAGTAATTAAGCTTGTTAAGATGTCAAAATGGTATTAATGTAAAGTCACATGAGTAGGCATGACTTGTATTCCAGACATATAAATCTACCTATTATACGCTCTTTGGGAAGCTGAGAGAATGACTGAGGAGTAATGTAATGTAAAGGCAAATGAGCAGGCATAGGTTCTATTCATGAAATGATATATTTCCTGCCATTACAACTTAATCCTCAGTGAATGAGTGAAACAATATTATGTCAACTTACGCTTTCATTTTGGTATATTGTGAAAGTATTTTTATGTTATTAACTTTTTTTTTCAAAGCAACTGGCTGAAAATTTGCAGGCTTTATTAAACCTCCTGTTTAAAGAAATGCACCAAATTTCACTGCTCTACCTTAACACCTTAGTGACCAGCGACGAGTATACTCGCCGCCCAAGCCAGTGCGGATAGGACCAGCGACAAGAATTCTTGCATTCGACCTTCGGTATAAATAAGTCATTCCAGCTCTTTGGAAATATAATCCAGGTTTTCTACTTCCTTTCTAAACGGAAGTGAACCTCTTCGTATTGTGTTTACAGTTAGAGTTGTGCAGTTTTGAGGGGAAAATGTCGAAAAAATGAGTTCCATCGGCGGAGGATGTGCTGCAGTGTGTGTCCCAACTCACTTTTTCATACGTTCTGTTTCCACACTCTCTGCTTCTACTTCTTAATTATTACAATGTAAATAATAATAACTTTCACTCATGTTATAGACAAAATTGTGATCAGATACCAAATACCATCATCATTTGTGAATTTGGGCAATGTAGGGTGATTCAAAGCAAAGTTATTCAACTTTGTTACATTAAAACCTTGAATAATAGGCGGCGGCCATGGTCCTGGGATAAGGTGATGTCAGTGTAAGGCTGGTCACTAAGGTGTTAATTCTAAAATGCCCGTTGCTAAGGAAATATGCACCCGAACTAGAGTCAGTTTTCTTAATTTTGTACTTTTTCATTCTTATGACTTCAAATACCAATATCTCAGCTATTTGTGGATCAATTGACTTTGTGTTTGTTGTAAACTGAAGAGCTTTCACTGCAGATTTTTGAAATGCAGCTAACTGAGCTTGGCCAAATTCCAACCTGTGACTCATTTCGATAAGTGGGGTCACATATGTGATATTCTTAATTTTACATGATGATATCTCTTCATAGAGTAAGGGCATTTTAAAGATAAATGTAATGAGAAATTAGTACTGAATCAATACAGGGAGTTTTCTTAACTCTGTTTTGCAAATTTCCAACCAGTGGAAGTTTTTTCATGAATCCCCACAAATATACTTTAAAGAATCCAAACTGTTAGCAAAGTTTGGGAGACTGTCTGGTGACCCTGCATGATCAGGTTTTAATGATGGTTGTGCTAAATAGGTCTTTGCTGGTCTAGGTAAATCTGTAACCAATCATTTTGTCCAAATCTGTCCATCTGATACTAGCAGTTCTTTGCACAAAAGCAATCACATTATCACCCAATTAAAGGAATTGACCTTACTTTTTGATAAAAAGGGTCCTCCAATGGTCACATCTAAAACTGGATTGGCTGGATCCGGCAGAGGGCATGTTGTTTGCCCAAAGCCGATGCGCGATGTTCTGCGATCAAATATGACATAAAATGCCTCTAGCAGCACTGCCCCCAGTACTGCTCCTGTTGATGATGGAGAGAACCCAAACTTGACACAGGACTGGTTTAAAAGAGTTGCATCCCCTTCAACACTCTCTATTGGCCTAAGATAATGCTGAAATGAAGGAAGTAGCATTAATTTCAATAAATCTCTAGTCTTCAGCATCAGAAATTTCTTATACATGAAAGCTACTGAAACAAACAAGAATAAATTGTCTTTTTTTCACCTTCAGGTCCATAAAACTGCTTTACGTCAACTGGAAATTTTGGTAATATCTTCTTCAGCATTTCAGGCTAGTTTTGATGATAGTATCAAAGTTTATACATGCCCTAAAAAACTTTAGAGCAGGACAATTATATGAGGTATAGACTTCTTCCTGCTAAGAGGTTGCATTCAATCCCATTTTTCTTCATTTATGTGAAATACCATGCTATGGAAATAAAAATGAATCATAAATCTACATCTCTTGGTTATTTAAAGAAAAGGTTATTATGATGGAGTTTAAGAAGCTGTTTTCCTTCATGGTTATGCCATTCACAGCTGTGACACCTACCACCATTAAACCTGACATCATTTTGAGTCCCTGAATCCATAGTTCCAAAGCTACTTTAATCTTTTAATGAAACTGCATCAATACGTATGTACTTTGAAATTCATTTAATTCAAAGTGCTAAAATGCAAAGTGGTTCTGCTACAGCATTATCACATAGGGCAAAGTAAAACTCTTCCTCATTGTGATGCAGACTGTAGCTTCCTTTGCAATAACAAAGTCATTGTATGCCACTTCAAAACTGACATGCAAGATATGGAAATGAAGCACTTAACAAATACTAAAAATCTTACAAGCCTGGAAATAGACATTTCTGGGGAAATAGAAGTAGGAAGAGAGTGAGACTATAGAGGATAGTGAGATGAATGAGGATGTGACTATAACAACTGTATTGGAAGTAAGCATTAACATGAATGATTAGTCACTTTTCCAGCCTTTGTTTATTTTTTTTTCTTTCTTTCCTTCTTGAACTGAGTAGTGTTGACCGCAGAGTGAAGTAGTGGAAGCTGTTATCTTATAGCTGTAATTTATGTTCTATCATCTTCTAAGACTAGATTTGGTTGCTGCTTTTCTCTTTCTCTCTTTTCCTTTTATTTGCTGTCTTAGTTGTTTCCTTTTATCTCTTGGATATTTCAAGCATGATATGTAATTCTATAAGGTAAATATGTCTGGCCAATCGCCTATATTGGAAAAGAAAATCTGGAACTTCAGACTTGGGAACTGTTGAGTAGGATGAAGAGAATCTCACCTGTGGTGTTATATCCAGTCTGAATGAGGTGTTCTCAGACTGCATGAGGTAAAATGACACTACAGGGAACACAGAAAACGGTCGGGCCATGTCAGAGTAACATATAACATCATCTCCAGAGTAGAAGTAGGGACCAGGTGAGTCCACTAGGTAAAGACCATTTTCCTGATTTTGCAGGTATGTGGGAAGATAGAGAATCAATATAAAGTTCATCCCCTAGCCAAACTCAGAATGGTTTAACTAAGACAAACAATTTGGTGTTTGATATCTCTAGAGACAGACAAATGTGTGGGAAAAACTCAATTGACGTTATACATACGACACAAAATGTGATTCATGCTTGTAACAATCTTTCCAGGTATTTCTTTACAGTCTTTTCCTTTGACGATTATGAGACATGGGTAATGTTTTGAAAATATCTATCCATGACAATATTATAATCCCTGTCATTTATGGGCATCCAGATAGTTTTCATTCTACCATTCTTTCCAGCCTAACAATGATGGACGTCAATGCCAAAGCAAATAAAGCAATCTGCAGCCTACTGAAAATGTTGTGCATGGAAAAAATCCATAAGAAGGCAGGGAACAGGTAAAATATTTACCTGTATATTTTCTTCAATAAGCTTGACAACAGCTTGGAACACTTTGGTTGGCAGACGTATGTTGGTGGTGCCAGAATCAACAATGGTTTTGTCAAAATTCAGCTGTGAATGCGAAAGAAAACAAGTCCTCTGAACACAAGATATGATTCTACTCTAATTAAAGCCATTATGGTCTGAAGGAAACATTTCAAACTATCTGGACCTCGAATCTGTGTCATATATTTACAGCATAATGGTCACTTCTTGAATTGTAAGTATGTTTGGAAATAATTTAGGTCAATTTGTTGAAATTGGACAAAAACATGGCATCATTGTCCTTACCATACTGAAGCAACTACACAGTGACTTGTGGGACATTCTGCTTTTCTTGAATTCAGAAATGTATTATGTTCTTCTACTTTGACTCTAGAACAATCTTTGAGACTTCAAATAACATCTGTGCATTAAGTCAATGGTGGCAGTGACCCCCTTGAACACGTGAATGTGATTACAGAGCTATGCTGTGCCGACTGACCTCTTTGCAGTGCATATCCACTGGCTTGTCCCCTACATATATATCAGTCAAGACCACTTCATAGTACCATTGCTTATAGACTGGGGTGTAAAACAAGGCACTCTTGGCCATGCTGGGCACCACTCCTCCAAACACCTGAGAAATAAAGAGTATCAGTAAGCAAACAGTAATCATGTGTTTCCATTCTCAACAGGCAGGACAGTGCAGCTCAATAACTTCATTATTAGCTGTCACTGTCCTATGACAATGTCTTGAACTGAAAACAAGGCTGTAATTTATGTTCTATCATCTTTTCTTTCTTGTCCAAAACACCCTCGACCATTTTCTTAAGGTTTGTGACACCTATTAGAAGGGCAAATCACTCATAGTGTACAACCCAATTAATCCGCTAATCTATAAAATCCCCCTTTTTTGGGGCCCTGCCAGCCAGTGTTAGGGTGTAGAAATGTGTAAAATGACCTGTGATGTAAATAAAGCATTCAATTTTAAAGTTTCAGGTACAATTTGAGCCTTCTAGATAAAAAAATAAAATGTGTAGACCTATGTATTCGCACGCGGTCAAAACCAGCCAAATGAAAATTTGGGGACCAAATCAGAATTTGAGGTGATCTTTTTCAAAAGACATTTGTGAAAAACTTTTGGGCGTTGACCCCCCTTTTTCTTCCCGTTAAAAGATCGGGCAAAAGAAGTACTTTAACCTCCATGGAAGAAATTTCCCCAAATCACAGTGGTATATTTAGAATAACGCAAAACGTTAATAGGGCCAAAAGAAGAAAAAACAATAGGTGTCAAAGACCATAATGATATAAGGGAGACAACCAAAATATTCACATTCCTTTGTGATGATGTGCAGTGCAATGCACATACAGTAGAGTCTTAACAATGAGTATGCTTCTGGCAAAAAGGAGTGAATTTTACTTATTATTAGTCAAAGCACCCACAAATTTGCGGCATAATCGTGCGACCAAACTACATCTACATCATTAACACCGCTGCTCTTTTTGTAATTATTGTGCTCACACACGGTTAAGCTGAAAAAAAAAGAGAAAAAAAAAACGCTAAAAATTAATTTTTCTCAATGCCAGCCTCTCTAAAAACCCACCATATTTATGGAGTTTAGCCTCAAAACACCAATTTGGCTGCAGACACTGTAGTGACGTCATGAGCATAAAAATTTAAAATTGGAAATTTGGATATGGGAAAATTCATTTTCTACATATTTTGAAGACAATCAGAAACATCGCTGCCCACCAGTTTTTTAAAAAAATGACCAGTTATAATCAGTTTATGACTTCCACATCATGAAATCAGTGGAGAAATTAACCCCTACGATGTGCATCTATCAGAGAGCACCAGTATTCGCATTGGTGGTTCACACGACCAAAGTCATGTTCACTCTATTGATTTTGCTCCTTTTCATAATGATGATTATGTTCACTCTGGCGATTGACTCTGCTACGTACATATATTCTCGACCCGGCATCTGATATACATTCTCAGTTTCAACTTCAGGGACCGGAAGGAAACAAGTCAGGGGCGAACCGCAAAAACCAGTGACAAACACTGAACTGGGACTGTATTCACAAAACAAAGAAAATTTACGTAATTATGAAAATAATACTTACGAACAGTTAAAGGCGAAGAAATTATCAAAAGAAACACCTTCAGACCAAAAGGAAGGTGCAGGCAAAAATTTGGGGTGGTTGGTGCACAAATAGTCCAGATATGGCTCCTACAAAATTTCACGAGTTTTTTTATAATATAAGATTGAGGAATACTTAAAAATGAGGTCTGGTCTATCTTACTATTAAAAAGATATAATACTGAATTTTTTCATGTGAAACTGACAAGATATAATAATTACATGAATATTTAAAAATGAAGCTTCACTGTGTTCATCTGCTCTTAACTCATTGACTCCCCCCAGCCGAATTTTCCGGCTCAAGCTGAAACCTGTTTTTGACCCCAAGCCGGAAAATGCAGCTCACTAGTTAACAATATAATCTTTGAAAGAATGAAAAGCTGAAGGTCTGAAACTTTTGCGCATGCTTGAGTTGATTATCAACAATTTCCTTCCACGAGATTCGATCTTATATATGCTTTTTAGCAGGGTGCCTGATGAATTTATTGTGATTCCGAAAACAGCATGGGTCCATTGGTGAAAATCCTATGGGGAGTCCAAAGAGTTAAGTATGCTTCATCAAATGTGTCATACAATTTTGGCTTATGATGCACGTAACTAGGCTTAAAAGCAATAGAACGCTTTTTTCACCTCCGTGGCTTAGCAAGGGGATATGTGGTGGACAGTAATGCAGCAATGATACACTTTTGGAAAATATGTGGTGATGTATGGAACTCAGAGGGGTAAGGCAGCCACATGGTACTGACTTTTGGGGTACTGGGTCAGGTCACATGACATCTGTGCAACTGATCCTCTTCTTGTCTCATTTCTTTTCCTTCTCCATCCTAATTTTTGTCCAGTTCCATCTCTTCTTTTACAACATGAAAGTTGGTGACTGGACATACAGCTTTAAACATAAGATTAGTTTCTGTGATCCTTAGCCATTTTGCAGTGTGTGTGGTTGTGTTTCTGAAGGTGATGTGTCTTGCATATCTTCATGCCCGTAAGTGAGAAAATCATAAGTATTAATCATTGTCATATTATTTAATGAGACTACAAATATTGACTGTAAAATAACTAAGCACTTTTTTTCAGCAATATCATAATAACAATGCTATGCAATCTAACAACTGATGCACAAATACACAAAACAATCTGTGCCATATTGGAAACTTAAATTTGTTCCCAATATTTACCCACCATTGATGTGACTATGGTAACAATGTCAATATGGTAACAGCTTCTAAAACATAAGGAACTGGTTTTCATTAGAAATCTGACAACATGCGAGTGCTTGAATCACTGTAAGAAATGGTAAAATGACAATAACAGAAAATAACATACCAATGATCCCTCCATCAGTGGTTTCTGAGTATGTACAAAGGAAGAACCACACAGCTGCATAGAAAATACATTCTCCAGATCCTGATTTTCATCTAGTAGTGAGTCCCAGACAGGAAGATAGGATGAGTCAGGCTGAGAAGAAAAGTTGCAAAGAAGAGCAATAATAGTAGGTATACCAAATTTAGGAACTGTACACAAGATACTGACAAAACACATTCATACATGCTCCCATAAGTAATACATAGGATGTTCTGAACTGTTTCATGCTAAGCATATTTTGCAATATCCTTGGGCTGATCTCCCCCTACTACCGTGTCCCTACAAGCAAAGTGTTTCAAAAGAGCAACTGCGTTCATATAAAGAGTCTTTGTAATAAGTGTGGTTATGGGTAGGTTCCAATGCTGCGAAGCAAATGTTATCTTCTCTAAAAAGGTTTAAGTTAATCTTCTTTAAAACTGATTGCATGGGTTTTCCCTTCCTACATTGAGAATTTATATGACCACTACAAATTACAGTCAAGTCCACCAAATTTGATTTCAGTTTGTTCAATTTTCTCTTAATGCATCATCCAGTCCAGTAAATATAGTGTATTTGTTATTCGAGGTTGTATACCATGGTTTTCTTTAATTCAAATGGATTAGCAAAAACACAAAAGTACTACTGCCTTTGCCGTTCTCCCATACAGTGCCAAACCACAATAAACTGTGGTTTGCCTAAAATGAAGTGTCTGATCAGGCAGCGAGCAGGCATTAGGCCTAGGTTTGGTAAGTATGGCCCTAAGTGTTTTATACTAAGGGCAAGTCCGGCAGAACTAGATTGTTTTCATTAATAAAGAAAACTTTGTCAGTTTGGGGTAAAAATTGGGTCAGATAGTGCAAGGAAGGAAGATAAACTGGGGTGTTTTGCAATTTCTTCCCTCCACTGCTATGGAAACGCCAATTGTTTGGCTCCTATATTGGAAAATATGCTTAGCTTTTAACCCTTAGATCTGGAGAACAACAGATGACAGAATGCTGTTATTTTTTCCATTTGAAAGATCACTTTATTTAAAATAGAATGTCCACGTTTTTTTGTATTTCTTGGATAGATTTTTTTTTAATAGTTTTTTTTTTTAAATGTTATGAAAAAACATTGAAAATTTTAAGAATTTTCAATTTTAAAAATTTATGAAAGATAAAAAACAAGATATCAAAAAAATCCTGTGACAATCTCAAAACAGAGGCATGGAGAGTTGTTATGCAAAATTTTATGTAAATTGGACCAGAAAAAACGCAGATCGAAGGGCTAGAGTGATGAAAACTGTGATTTTGAGATAATTGACGATAAACACTGCCCAACAGATGCATTTGAGACAGGGTGACCATTTCCTTTTGCATCAAAATGAAGTTTTTGAGATAGGTATCATAAAAGTAACTTCAGGAATCGATAAAGGACATGTCGCCGTTCAAGAAACTGCCCTTAATTCATTTTACACAATTTGACCCAATTTTACCCCTACAAGGTGCTACACTTGCCCTTAAAGCAGGACTGTGAGGGCAAGGCAGGGAGGAGGATGGCGTATGAGAGTCAAACAATCAATTAATAATCACGCATTTAGTGACACGGCATGCATGGGCACCACGGACACTTGTAATGAAATAAAATTTGCCGCATCCACCATTAAGCTTGTTTTTAGGCTGTGTGAAGAACATAAGCAGTACACTTCATGATTTGGAAATGAAAAAAGAAATCAAGGCTAACACTTTCTCGACCAGGACTACACTGCAGTTGGGTGAACAGATATAGTGGGTCCTAAATGAGTGGGCCATATTGGGCCATGTTAAGACTTCAATTAAAATTAAAGTACCCAGAAAGCATGCACAAAATTTCAGCTGACATATTCAAGCAGTCCTTCCAAGGGCTACCACTTCTCAGGCCTGTTCTTGTCTGTGCAAAAAATGGCTTTTTCAGATCTCAGAAAATGAATAGAATGGTACAGCAAGGCTAAAGGAAGATGATTTTCTCAAAATTTCATGCCACAATGAAGAATATATGTACTATGATTAAATATAACACAGCTAAACAGTTACATGAACTTCCATTGTGAAAATCGTAACTTGAACTCTGGTAAATTGAAATTTTTCGATGGTCCCAGCAAAATTGAATAAAGCGAACTCACTGGACATCTTTTGACAAAGTTCTTTCATGAATTTATATTTCGTTCATAGATATCATATCTGATCTCACAAAGGAGATCATGTCAACCTGTTGATCTCTGGGAACAAATTCCAACCATGTCTTTTTTTCATACAGACAGATAAAAGAAATATGTTAGACCCGTTCCAATTTAAGTGTCCACACAAGCCAAATCATTATTAGCTTGTGAGAACCAGTGATTTCATTACTGTTTTTATTTCTAAACATACTGAACCTTTAAACTGAACACAACCAATTGAATTGGTTGTCATAGTGGGGTATAAAGCCCATTTTGTTTTCTCAGCATTTAACACATTTTTTTATCATTCTGAATGTTCCTATGCTATAGAATATAAACAAACATAATTTTAGGAAACTTAAATGTGTATACATTATGAAAATGTAATACAGAATACTAAGAGAAGATTATATCAAATTGACATAACAACAATGCCACCCTGACATGTCTCAAATATGGCAGTTTAGGTTATGGAGTTTGCATTACAAAAACACTTTGCATTCAGATTGGTTGAAAATAGAAATAAAAACCAAGCTACTTGAGGTCAATAACAAAATAAAAACTATTAAACTTATTACTGAACTGCTATAAAGTAGTAATCTCTCACAGAACATCTGTCATACATAAGACATCACGTAGGTGACAGTCAATGCAAAGCAATTCAGGCAAATTCAGCTCACTTTAAAGGCATATTTTTTCATAATTTTAATAATGTGAAATGGTCCCTTGCATCAAAAACACAGGTGCATCAACACCTTGAACCATTTCTGCCTCTGATCACACCCATATATGTCCTAATATAGAATGCTGATTACTCATCATGTTTAGTTGTGAAATATGATGGTAAGAATAACATTATCCAGCTGGCAAGCACTATTTCTGTGGACTTTATTCAGGTTGCAGTCAAGTTTAGATACAAGATGTGGCTGGAGGGAAAACATAACTTCTGTTATTGTCTGAACAGTTGTTGTTCATAATGTCAAAGCAGCTGAGCTTTTTAATGTTAGGAGCATTCCACATTTATTAGAAACATAATGAGTCTTTAAAAGGAAGAAAACAGGTCTGAATATTTGCTTTGTGTTGACACATGATCATCATACACGTAACATAAATAGTGCGACATATTTTCTTTATATTTTATTAGTTTTTAACCTGTTACTGGGTCCAACTAGCTTTCTTTGGATTTTCAACCCTTTTGAGAGAAAAGTGTGTTTGTTCTGTAAAATTTCTAATCTAAATTATTACATATGGCATCCATAGGTTGTATGAACATGAAGATGTATCTTCATTTATGGCAGTATGGTCTTTTCTGTGGTTTAATCTAGATTATGACAATGTTTCAATTCTGAAGCTTCAAAATATGTGATTTGCACTGAATTTAAGGTCCAATCCATTCACTCTCAGGGCTCTTTATATTTTTAATAAATATGAAAAGGTCCTTTACATCAAAAGGGTTGGGATCATAAATTCTTCATCCATAACAAAAATTTAATCTGTTGTAGTCATCACTATACCTTTGAATTTTGAAGGGTCAGAAAGGTCTAAAGTTGATATAATACTAAAATCAGTTTTCATTTATTCATTTTTGTGCTTGGGGGACTGCCTAAGACGTCATGAACCTCTTTACAAACGCAAATTCATTTCCTTACAAGCTTACACTGCTGTAACCCTGGAATGACAGTATATCATAACCTTTATACGAAATCATTAAGTACGACAAACAACAAACAAATCCACACCTATCAGTGTGGGTGATCATTCTTTGACAGCAAGATGAGAGGCTTGTTTGTGGTGCCAGGCAGAATCACTGAATCACGGACAGATGGATGGAAAGTCAACTCATATCTCCAAGGAGCAACAGAAATTATGTGACTTGTCCAGTAAAGAAATGAAATCTAGATTAGTTCAGTATCTGAACAAGTCAGACAGGTCTACATGTGACACCTGAATGTCATACATGCGGAACAGGTTAAATAAAGCATGAACAAATATAACCTCTGTTTTCAGCAAGCATTTTGAAATTATCAGCCAATTAAGCACGTCTGAAACCATTTACAAAGTAAAATGTACAGTAAATTTATCGTATTTAATTTTTTTCTAAATTTCTACATTTTTTTTCACCATGACTTGTCTCATCATAACAGAAGGTCTGAAATGAGTCTAGTCTGTGCATGTTGCATCAAATTAGTCAACTTTATAATTTAAAAAAATTATAACATCAAAACATGAACAATTTTTGTTTCTTATGAAGTCAAACTTGAAAATGTGCCAGCAAAGCATCGCATGTGTGACATGGAATGGGCCATTATTGAAGACAGTAGCTATGACCCCATGTATGTCTCATGTGTAGCTCATACACAATATTAACAAAGCCATAGACCAATAATAGAATTCAACAGCTAATGGCAAATACTTTGTGAAAACTTCGAGCTAAGACTAAGAGTTCCCTCTTTGTAACTTCACACTACATCACCATTTCATAGCTCCCACCTTTGTGGTCAGGATTCAAGTTGCAGAGAGTTCAAAGCAATGACACCGATAAGTCCCTTACCCTGGCCAATTCAGAGTAAGCCAGTCCTAGAATTCCCTGCCACTCTGCATCTGCCACAAAGAAGGCTTTTGATTCTGTGATGCAGGCAATGTTCACTGTTGCCGATAAGTTCTGTGCTGATGGTATAGAAATGACATCCCTTGTCAATGTTCCTGTCCATTCCCCCTCAGTGTATGGTACATAAATCTGTGTCCCATCCTTCTGGAAGGAACTGGAACTGAAGTTGAGACAAGAAAAAGTTTTCAGGAAAGTATACTAGTACATATTTTACAAGAAACAAAGAGCTACTAGGACAGGCTGTAAATGCAAAAATGATTCCTTTCAGCCTCTTGCGATTTCAGTCAGAAAATAGAACTATATAACAAATGGAGACAACTGTATACATATACACTGGGTCAAGTAAGATTACAACTCTACTCATAGCAGTTAAATATATTTTGTTTGATTTCCAAATGATGTTTAATGGCAACCTGAAAAATACACTTATTGTACTGTATTGACAGGGAAAGACAGGATGACGATGTTGTTGCATCTTAAGAGACCCCAACAGAACAACCCGAGACTTTCATTAACGTGAATATATATTATGCACTACAATTTAAGATGTTTAATTGTCCTCATATCACAATCCTCCTCACAAAATGTACACATGGTGAATGACTTACTTATGCAAGTGAAAATAATGTGACACATTTGGATCAAATTCACAAGCAACTGCAAAATTTGCACTTCCTGTGTCAACCAGAACTTGCATCTGGAAAAAAAATTAGAATTCAAAGTATGAGATGATAACAACAGTAACATTGGAATAACTGATCAGGCTTTCTAACAACATGATACAGTGGGTGACAGAAACAAAAGAAGGAAATCTGCATTGTGTGCTTAATACCCCAAGTGTATCAAACTCACTGAAGTCTAGTCAGTTTTCAAATGACATAGTATCATCATCCTAAAATTATACAGTTTCCAATATAGTCTACAACACAAAGCATGAGCGAGTTAAACTGGCCCAGTGAATATGCAGGACATCTTATTATATATCATTATTCAGCCAGATGCCAGGATGATGATGTCATGGCAAGCTGTTAGTCCTCAGCCAGTGCTGGTTTAGAGGTCTTCAGTCTTCAGTGAGTTAATTTTGGATTAGCATATTAAGCCTCAAAAAAAAAAAAAAAGCTCTAAAATGCTCTATACCACTGCAATCTGATTTTGTAAATCTTCAGTTAATCCTGATCTCATTCTTAAGATTCTTTGTATATCACTAGATTAAGTCTACACAAATTAGCATGCTGGCATTAGAAAAGCTTTGCAAATTATTCTTAGCCTGTGAAAATGAGACAAGCATCAAATTTCATTTGAAGCTTGCCTTTTGTCAACTGAAAAGTGGGAGTCATGGATGACCATTTGAGAAATGACTCAATTTCAAAAAAAAAAATTTACTAAGATGTCATTTTCACCTTTGAAACCCAAAAAAATGCACAAAAAGATAATGCATAATTTCACATCCATTTGGGCAGGAATTGACAAATTTTAGGTACTTATTTTTGGCTTATGATATCATCATAAAATACACTTTGCAACTTGTTCTGGGATATGTGGCGACTAAATAGCTAAGTTATCACAATAGGATACTGATACAAACTAAGAGGACTGAATTATCCATATTAATACAATACTGAAGCTGTAAAATAAAAATGTTCTTGTTAAATGAAAGTTTATCTTAGGTTTAGAATTATGGCTGAATCTGCATTATTAGTACCTTGGCAGAAAAATTGAAATTCATCTGCGCTTCTTAACATAACAGACTGCACATACATTAATATCCAGTACCACTATATAATATGCCTACCTTTTGTGGAGGTGTTCCCATGTCCACATCTATATAGTAGCCATCCCCAGAAAGCCCATTCAGATTATTTCTCATGGATGACAATACATCTCTTTCAGCAATATGACTATAATCTGTCCTGTGTGTGCTGACACAGATGGGGATTTTGAACTGCTTTAAAGGAACCTGGTAAAGCACTGCAGAGCATGGCATGAATACTTGAAGTAGCAAAACCACAATGAAGGCAACACTGGCAAATGGTTTGTTCAAGGTCATTTTAGAACCTCTGAATTGAGAAGACATGTGGCTGCTATGATGAAGGCTGGGCTGCATAGTTAGCAAAGGCATCGGTGGTATTATACTTTGCATAGTGATCTTTACTTTTATTGCTTTTTCGCATTAAGTGCAGGGATCTTAACTAACTTTACTGTATAGTTTTGCTGGGTTGAATTGCATATTTACTATGCCACATGGACATCAGTGTCTTTGTATAGACAGCATAATGAACAGCTGGCTTTCAGAACTGTAATAAACATAAAATAAATTATCTCCCATGATGAGATTTGTCTCATGAAATGACTAGCCAGGATATTTGCAGTCAGTTTTCTTCTAGCATGGCCCTGTCTGGCATCAACCATCCTCTGTCTCAATGCATTCCTGAGCTCTTCATTCTCTTAAATGCAATTTTTCTGAAAGATCACAAAACAAGTTATGAGCAGTGGAGCAAAGTTACAAATACTACAAAGTAAAGATATTTCTAATGTCATCAGTACTTTCAGTCAAGGAGATGCATCTTTTCAAACTTTAGGGCATCATTCAACCAATGCTCACTACAATAATTTTAACAATTCCCATATACAGTGGAACCCGCTTAAGCGGGACGGCTCCGTTCCCGGACGAATCGTCCCCCTTAAGCGGGCGTCTCGCTTAGGCGGACTATCCATTATAAAGTGATTTCTTAGCTAGTTTGTGCGTTTTATTCAAGTTAAGGGATAATCATTACTTGTTGCTAGTGAGGTGTGACAACAGAGTAAGATTTAAATTGTATCTGTACTGTTTAAAATATACTTACTGCAGTCTAACTGCATTTTCAGTAGACTTGCAGAACATTATTCTTTGCGGGGAATGGGATTTTTGGTTGGTTTCAAAGAAGCACCTAAGCCTTCTCACCATTCTCCTTTGAAAATTAAAAAACAATTTCTTTTACAGACCAGGACATGTCTACATCAGAGGGAAAGAAAGAATACATGTTAAAATAAAACTGGAGAGAATATGAAAGGTCTAACATCTCTGAAGTCGAGATGTTCGCCGCCCCCTCCCCCTTCCATTCAAGTGGTCAAAAATAATTTGGGATCAAATTTGCATGATCGTAAACACCGGCAAAGATAAGCGTCACACTTCTCGCTCCACATCTGGCCAGAGCGCGACGCAAGCGGCGTGTGTCGAAAAGCCTTTACGCAATGCGAATGATAGTCATGCCTATGTGACCGACACCCTGGCTGAGTGTTGTGCAATAGCACAGGTAAGGCTCGTAAGTGTCAATCACCGCGTAAGCTGAAGAAAGGATAAAGTGTGGCTGACAGATGGCGGGGCTCACTTAATCCTGATCCGTTGATGCTTGCGCGGATTAAATGACCAGCGGCTAGGATGTCCGCTCTGATTCGTCCATGCGTGCGCCGAAGGGTCAACTGCCCGACAGAAGGCTATCTGGAGGTTGTGTCAATCACTTCTCACGTAACGTAAGGGGGGTGATCAGGGCCGTCGGTACAAGCATCTTTGTAGCTCTCAGGTTTTCAGCTGATGGGCAAAGGTACGAGACACAGTACGATAGTGACAATTTGCAGCATTCCTGTCAAAAAACAGCGTGTATATTATGGAAATCTGGCTCCAAGTCGTCTCGCTTAAGCGGGTTGCCGTCCCGCTCACATATATAGATTTAAATAGCAAAAATTCCGTTCCCCACGCATTCGTCTCACTTAAGCGGGCGTCCCGCTCACGCGTGTCCAGCTTAAGCGGGTTCCACTGTATATATATAACAAAGCATCAGTGGCTCATTTTACTGAAATTAACACCCATTACATCCCTAAGTGGCATTTCAAATGTACAAGCATGCTTCCAACTGAAATTAACCCCCATGTCACCACTAGGTGCCACTCCAATAAACAGGCCCACTTCATGATTTTCACTCTATCGCCATTTTAAGTTAAACTTTAACAACAAAGCAAGACAAATCAAACTTTATTTAACAATAAAATGTGGTAAGAACAATAAATGTGACCAGTGGCTGAGGTTGACAGCATTAAGGCAACCTGTCTACCACATATTTTATTCCTTATCCATGATCATTTTAAGAAATTGTCAATGTTTTATTGGCATCACTGACAAAGTCAAGGTGTCAGAAAATTATTCATATTACAAAAACAAATACAAAGAAAGGCCACGCTTAAGCGTAAACTTTTGCAGCTGAAACAATGTTTAAAACTGATTCTCAGCTATACAGACAGCAGAGAAAGACTAGGAGGCTTCCCCCCCCCCCNACAGCGTGAATCGAGAACTGTGGCTTTTTTACAGCAGCCATATTCATGCAAATTTCTGTGACAAAAATATTCATTATTGCCACCAAACAGTGTTCTGAAGCATGTTTACTGATATTTAGAGCTATGTATAGTAGTCTGGTCACTTATATGTTCACGTGACTAATGTGCACTTTTATGATACCAAACTGACCTTCACATGATACAATCAACATTATTTTCTGATTCTAAAACGAGGTGGGCCATCATGGTATAACGACCGAAACCACCTAAAAATGAGTCTTGAAGATACAAAAATTCTGGATGTTATCCTTTGTTTACCCTAATTATTAAGCGCGAAACAAATAAATTTGCCCTGTAAAAGGACTATTGACAACATTTGAAACCAATGTTCGTCTATGCATTTGGTAGTGACAAAGTCAAGGTATTAGAAAATTATTCATATTACAAAGAAAGGCCATGCTTAAGCACAAACTTTTGCAACTCGTGTTCTCTGTCATGTAAATATGTTTTCATACAAATTTTATTTGTTTCCGCATGCATTAGGCTGAAGCTTTCTTCTTTTTTTTTTAAATTGACTGGCGGGTCGATGAAATTTTAATTCAACGATATAAATAATCATAACTGATCACTAACAAGCCACTTCAGAATACAGCAGAACCAACTTAAGTGAGATGGCTCCATTTCTGACAAATGTCCTGCTTAAGCGGGTGACCCGGTTAGGTGTATTGCCCATCATCAAGTGATTTCTTGCATTTAAGTCAATTTTTTAACCATTATGCACTGCTGTTGATCATAATATTCTGTTTGAATTGCCAAATATGATGTGCCTTTTGTTACTGAGGACCAACCTAACTTTTCTTGTCTTTTATTTGGGTGCTGTTTTTATTTCAATTTTCATTAACCTGAGTCAAATTTTCCAGCAAACCCGGAAGACTGTAGTGCGACCACAGGTCCCTAGTACGCCCAGCAGGTTTCAGATAAATTTAAGGCAAATGAATTATGTGTTGATGAGATGAGAAACAATTTCATTGATTATGTCCTTTGACAAGTAAAGTCAACATTAACTTGCTTCTTCTTAAAGTTTCTTTTCCAACATGAATCCCTATAACCACTATCCTCGTCACACAGCAGTCTTATCAATGGTAGCGCTGAAGATGTACTGGTTGTAAATGGGTCTAGATTATTTTGATTAAACTTCACAGATAACCACTTTTGGTTTGATGTTTTAGGCATGAGGACAACCTACTTTCACAATAACAATCAGAAAGCTTGAAACATCAACAATGAATGAATCTGGAGTGGAAGGATAGCACTGTAATTATGTGGTCGCACACAGGTTCTCTAGAGACCAAAATTTGCTATCAGACATTAAGTTTTTGCAAAGATTTTCAGTTTCTTTAAGTTACCATTCCTGTGTGTAAAATAAGACTGGTGGTCTAGACTATTGATTTGTCCTAATATTTTCATTTTTGAAAACTAAATCCAGTAAAGTGTCAGTTCAACATTTAACAAGGACCAGTAGAACTCAGCTTTTCAGTACTTTATACATAAGATAAGATAAGATAAGATAAGATAAGATAAGATAAGATAAACTTTAATATCCACATATGCCTGTCTCTGGCCTCCCTACTACTGCTGCTGATGGTTATTTTCTGTCAATACCATGAAGAAAGTGAAGAAAGATCAGGAAAGATCCTACTACTGGCACTGAGCAGCAGTGGCACTGAGCGAGCAGCAGACTCTCTTAGAGATATCTGCACTTTACTAAGAGGGTTCCTCTCAACAAACACTGTGTAGCCATTCTTTATGACTTGATTCACATTAATCTGAAGGTGTCTTTGACGTCTTTGTGAAAAGAGGACAATGTTTTATCGTTTCCATAATACATGTACTAGACTAGACTTCTTCTTCATGCTTCAGTGTCATGGCACTCATGGATTACACTCACACAGTTATCACAGTATTACATATATATCTAGAGTCACCGGAACAGTGCTCGTCACCTAAGCCAGCTTTCGGTTTGTAACAAGATAAAAACTCACAGCAAGCAAATTTTGTCTACACCGTTAAACAGCCGTTCCAGCTGGCCGCCATTTTACTCATAACGTCACTCCAAAAGTCACGTTATAACATTGCAGACAATATTTTTATCGTGACGAGTAAAGCTACTCACGGCAATTCACCAGCTTGAAAATAATCATTCGAAGGAAAAAAACGAAAATCATGGGTAAATTTATATTTAAAATTATGTAAACACATACCGTATGCTTAAAACTATGGGCATTATTGCATAAATCTCTTTAGCAGAGAACTGAGAAATATTTCAAACACCCGCATCACTTTTTCAGCCTGGGTCATTAAAATGAAAGAAGGGAGGTGTTCATTGTTGGGAATCAACTGAAATCAACATAAAGGAAAAAGGTGGATGAAGTTGGACTGTCATTACTTTCCACCAACAGATTCTACCAGAAATACATGAAAGGGTGCAATCTATATATGAGCATTGCTAGAACTACTGTATATCTATTGAGCAGCTGTTGAGGGAAATTTGTGCTTGAGAACTAAGATGAGTGAGGCTAAATTTCTCTAAAAAATTAGTTAAATGTGGGATGGCTGGGGATTAAAACAATTTTTTTTCTGAAGCAAGTTAAGTTTATTATTCAGAACCAAGCCCACACCACAACAAAGTGAGATCTTCAACTTTGTCAAGCGCCTAGAGCTCATTTATGGCGGTATATAAATATTCTTTATTATTATTATTGGCATAATTAGTTAACCCATATACAGGGCAAACAAATCATAATACACCATATCAGTCAGTCAGCCATCCAATCATTATGTCACAAAAAAATAATATGAGCTGTAAAAAATAGCACATACCACTGAAAAAAAAGACAAACAGCTATGGGTCTGAAAAGTCACATGTGACACTTTTTTGATCCAGATAAAAAAAGAAGTCAGAAAACACATGACTCTCATCTCATGGAACAAGTGGCGAGGGAAGGAGAAGTAGAGAAGTCTGTTTCAGAGGTGGCCAGGAAATATGGTATCCCTCGACTGACCCTCCAAGGTCAACCCAAGGGAAATATTGTGGATACAACACAGAATTTGGTCCTGATCGCTGCACAGATAAAGAAACTGAGGAGGCCTTGGTAGGCTGTTTGAAATATATGTCAGCAAGAGAATTTTCACTTACTAAGAAGATGATGAAATCACAGGCATGTGAGGTGGTCAAGGCTTCAGGCAAGAAAACATCAATGAATTTGGATAAGGGGCCATCTGATAAATGGGTCAAGGCTTTTCTTAAGAGAAATTCTGAGTTTGCGGACACCTCATCCACTGGATTACGGAAGAGCTGGTGTCCACCAGCAGCAACTGGATTTTTATTTTCAGCAACTAAAATCAGCCCTTGAAAAAATTTCATCCAATCCAACCAGGATTTTCAACATGGACGAAACAGGATTTAGAGGAAAAGTCAGCGGGTCAGGAGCTAAAGTAATTGCCAAGAAGGATGTTCACCACGTATTCAAGGTTGATCTAAAAGTAAGGGACCATATCACAGCAAACATGGCCATTTCTGCCAGCGGACAAACCCTGCCTCCATTCATAAGATTTTCAAGCAACCTGCAACGTGACTACTATGCTGATGGTCTGCCAAGCCAATGGAGGTTTAGCACTATGAAATCAGAATTTATCAGTGCAGAGTTGTTTTTTCTCAGGTTTTTAGAGTGTTTTATTCCAAACATAGGAAGCAAACGCTCCTGTCTTCTGATACTTGACAACCTCAGCACTCATGTTTCTACCAAAGCCACTGTTGAGGCCAGAAGAAACGGCATAGATCTGCTCTTTTCACCAGCGAAAACGTCGCACATCCTGCAGCATCTGGATATTGGATAATTTCACGTGTTAAAAGAGAAGGTTGCAGAAATTACATCTTCTTTAGGACATACCGGGGCTTCCCATCTCCCATGGCTTATTTACAAAGGTTATTCAAATTCAAAAGTCCTCATAAATCATATTTCTTCATCTTCATCTGAGACTCCCTGTTCCTCCATCAATGTGACCATTGACAACATTTCTGCTTGAATTTCCTGGTAAGGAAACAAAATTTGCTTAATGTTCACAATTCTTTTGGGGTTATATTTCCCTGTTATCCGCTGTCCTTTATCCTCTGTTCTTTCATTGCTTTTCACTGCATTGCATGAACACAATAATACATCCAAAATCAACTCAACTGACTAAATTTCTTAACGTTTATCTCACTTACATCTGGAACTGGAGATAAATGCACAGACAAGACTCAAACAGTCTTGCATTTCAAACAATGACTACTCCCCTCATAAAAAAATCAATAAACCATTGCCATAGGTCTAATGGCCTGGTCGCAGGCGTGGTAGGTTTACACTACAGGGTTAACAAAAATTATCATAATTTTCTTCTCAGTGCACAAAAATAGTTGAAATTTGGCAAGGGAATGTATATTTGAGATCTTCAAAGCCTGCTTGCTTTTAAAAGCTTTTGAACAGGCGATTTCATGTTCCACCAGGTGACGAGCACTGTCCTACTTTTGTAACTTGAGCTACCTCTTTGGTGGGTCTATAAAACATCGTTTTTTGGCGTACTATATCTCAAAGAATTTTAAAAAATTGGTCTTGAATCAATGAAAGAAAGTTCATACTACTAAAAAATCAAAGGAATAGCCAGTTGCTTTAACGGGACAGAAATAAGAATATCAGATAGACTAGTCTATGTAAAAACGTGACGAGCACTGTCCTACCCACTCTAGAGTCCTAGTCTAGATATGCATTCAGGACTCAGGATGTTGGGCTTCAGTCTGTATCACATGATTCAATTTATGCCTCAAACGTTGTGTAAAAGACTGAGACAGAATATGATAACACATATAAAAATGCAGGTGCGCAGAGAAATAGTCTAGTCTACGTCCAATTGCTGGACTCTTCATTGGTTTTTGGCATTTCGTTACATGCGTTTTTGCTCTTCTGTGACTAGTCTAGATAGACGTCTAGACTATGTCAGTGTCAATACTAATCAGCAATGTGAGGCTGTGAGACGACGCAGAGACAAAGCTGGCAACCGTGCTTAACAAATACAAATTTGGGGAGGAATTCCATACGTGTGCCAGAAAGATTTCCGCATGCAACACACCGAACCAACAACATACCCTAACCCTAACCCTAACTCTAACTAACCCAAACCCTAACTGCTAACGGGAGGAATTCCATATGTGTGCCAGAAAGATTTCCGCATGGAACACATCGAACCAACACATACCCTAACCCTAATCCTAATCCTACTCTAACCCTAACCCTAACCCTGACACTGGGTTAGGGTTATGGTTAGGGTTAGGGTATGTTGTTGGTTCCGTGTGTTGCTTGAGGAAATCTTTCTGGCACACATATGGAATTCCTCCCCTGCTAACTCTAACCTAAACCCTAACCCTGGGTTAGGGTTAGGGTATGTTGCTGGTTCGGTGTGTTGGATGCGCCCACGGAAATATTTCTGGCACACATATGGAATTCCTCCCCATATTTGTATATATACAAATACAAGGCTTAAAACAGTAACATTTGATAGCCACCTATCAGGTCCTGAAATGAAAACTTACATCGCATAATGAATGCGAGACTGTTCAACTCTGTTCTGTAATGACAAACAATTAAAAATGTGGAGCAGTTCCTTCCATGACATAAAAATCCTAAACTCCGAAGTTAACGAAACGGATAACAGAGACAGACCGGGCCGGTCCTTCAAAAATGGTAACTGGGCGTTTTGGGGCTTTTAGTTTTAGTGAATACATGTAGGCCTCGTGATGTTTTTAAAAATATAGACTAGACTAATCCTGAACACTTTGATTCATTAATTATCCTCACCTGGGCAGGCCTTCACCTTCAAAATCATGTATAGCGCCTAGCGATCACACTGTGTAGGCCTACTGACAGGGTTCCAGTTTCCAGGGGTGACCGTTCATTTTGCTCATTCATTCAGCCTGCAGCTATTATGCACCCACGCTTATTCCATGCCATAAACATTCTAAACCATACAGAAAACCATCACCAAACCATTGTATATTGTAATGCAATGTGGGCGCACATCCCTTTGCGAAATCAGTACAATTTGCAATTTGCAAGCCAGGTTAACAATTAAGTGCAGCTAAATATAAATAGTGCGTTTTTCCTATTGTACTAAAAAAATACAGTGGTTAGTTCATCACCAAACTTTGCACGTGTATCTAAAACACAACAATGCATATATCATTATGTGGGGAGGGGAGGGGGTATGCTTGTTTCTTAAGAATACGGTACGGCGAACTAAGGCAAAGGGCTGTCTCTCAAAACATATTATAAATGAGACTTAACTTAAGGAAATCAAATGCATTTGTAAATACGTACATTACTGTGTCTTAGAGACATCTGGTGGTGATATAAAAAACTATATTTTATGAGATAAAGCATTCCTAAGATCAACATCGACAATAGGAGAAACGGCAATTTAGATTGAAAAATGTAGGCCCTACCACAGTAATGCACTGTGATTTACAATGAAAAGGTAGTCCCAACTTCCCCTTCGACATTGTCTCGCGAAGCCCCGCTGACAATTCGGCAATATCAAGAATACCTTTCAACTATTATGCAATTTTATGCAAAGCACCATGATTAGACTAGGGTTCTTTCCGATAACGTGCATCACAAAACATTTTAATTGCGCAGCAAATCAAGCCCGAACTTTGCATTGCGATATGCTACGTTATGCGCGGTAATGATGGTTGTCAGTTAGGAAGCATTTTGAAAAAGAATAGCATGCAAAACAATGTGAATATACAATTGCTGGCATCCACGTGAATGACGTCAATTCATTCTGCTCTCGCAGAGGCCTAAACTCATTTCTGCACCCACATTACACAAACTTAGAAAGCCTGGAGAAATGAGTATCTTATCTTCATAAAATAAAATATCAACCTGCGTGAGATGAATATCTATTAAAATGACTTTTTTTTAATAGGCTATAATTATGAAACAAAATGCTGTTGACATGCAGCTTATACTTATGTATCAAATCGTAATCGCGAGCTGTGGCCGTAACCGGATAAGGCTCAGATTCCAAATGATAGGCTAGTTGGCCAATTCGTGCAGCCAACACAAATTTGAGTCAAATGTAATCGGGTGGCAAGGCATAAGGGAGAGGAATGTGAGCCAGGGGCGAAGGCTAGCTTTCTCAACAGGGTAATCATAGTTGAACATGATTGTCACTTTATAGTCACGTATGCGGTATTAGTCGAAAGTGCTATAATATCCGTTCGTAGAGTCACATTATTTTGATGTTCACAGTATGATACTGTAACACAGAGTATGGACTTAAAAAATCCGTAGGCATCATCACAATTCCTGAAAAGCTACAACAAAAGTTTGAGTAGTTAGAAACAGGTTGGCTGAAAAGGCACCAAAAAGTACAGATCAGTTACAGGGCCAGGATGCACAAAAATACATGTATATTATCACTCACCAAGGTGTAATGGCTCCAAGATTGTAGAATTTGGGTCCAATTAGGCTAGACCCAGCAGGCCTAGGCTAATAAACAAAACATTGGGAACACGACCTTGCAGGAAAAACCCATCCAGACCGTAGGGGAGTGACAATCTGTCAAGCTTTAAAAAGAATGACCTTTGGTTGCTTGGGTAGCAGACTGACTTACATCTTTGGACAAACCGCTCTATGCTCAGCGACTCCCTCCCCCTCCCCCGTTTCCACCTCTAGCCAAATATCCAGACCTAAAACAAGAAGATACTAATTTTATTGAAAACGTAATTTTCGGCCCAGTCTACACCAGGTGCCAAGCCCACCTTTTTGCAAATGGGTAGGCCTGTGTGAGTATTGCCACCGTCAAATCTTGCCGATTTTGAGAACAGGGGGGTGCCAACTGAATTACTTTTCCAAGACGTTTTGTCATTCATG
>JAWQUT010000114.1:1550853-1565077 GCA_033807755.1 Ellobium chinense | reverse complement strand
TCTGCCCTTTCCCTGCCCTCTTACACAAGAATTCTCCCTCTCTCCTGTTTGATAATCCCTCCCCCCCCCCCCCCCCCCCCCCGACTGTGTCCCTATCTTTAATCACGGTTTCTTTCCGTCCAGTGGCGACTTCGCCCCGGCGAGTTCCAATCTGGCCACGATTTCTCTCCCCTGGTAAATTGTCCCCATGAGAGTAGTTGTCTCCGGTCTTGACCGAGGTCAACCTCGACGTAACCCTGGTCCACGCGCGGTGCTGAGGAGATTAGCGTGGGTTCCAGAGCTTCTTGAAATTAAGCCCCTCCCCCATTATCTTACTACGCACTATGGTTTTGTTGTCTAAAATCTTCAAAATATAATGATATAAACCTGAAGTTAGCTAATTAGACAGTTTGCCAGGTTCTCTCTTAAACTATTTTTATGGTTTTCTCAAAATACATGATCTTTTGTATGAATGATTGAGCACGAACTTTTGTTAGGGAATAACATGGAAATGTTGGGCGTGGTCAAGCGCGGGACACTCACTTAGAGTTTTGCGTCAGTTTGTTGATGATGCTGAAAGAGTGAACGCGCATTTTCCTTAAAATTGTTTTGCTGACCAGCCCAAGAATTGGAGCATGAGTTAAAGTAAAGTTGAAGTGATTTCGCACTGTCTCTTGGATGGCATCGCCTGCCTCTGGTTGGGGTTTTACGCTTTTTAAGTTTTTAGCTTTTTAGTTGTTTTTAGTTTTTTATAGGTTTTACTATGATGATCTAGTACCGGCAATAAAAGTCCTCAAGCTTACCTGTGGCCTCTGTCCTTTGCATTGTGTATTTGTGGATGTGCCCATTGAAGTCCTGTCTGCACCCTTGACTTAAGACACCCTCTCCCTTAGCTCCCTTCCTATTGGCGTTGTCGTTCCCGATAGTCCAAACCCCTACGCTAACATCACCCCATTTCCATAACCCCCCCCCCTCCCCTCGGTCCTCGGCTCCTCCTTGGCTTTAACTTTCCCATTCCCTTCCCTATAATCACTCTCACTTTCCCTCTCCCATCCCTCGGCTCACACTTGGCAGTTGTCGGCAGGATTGAGGCCCCGGTAACTAGATCTAAAACCCAACCAGGGGTAATAAGAGCTGCACCACTGTGCACGACAAAGACAAACAACAGAAACATCCCACTCAAAGAAACCATGTCGACCAAGGATGTTGTCTACGTTTTGCCAGCGGAAAGGGCTATCAGGCGGCTTTATGGTGATGAAGGCGGCCGCACTGCAGAGGAATTTGAAGAGGAGGTGCGAGCTGCCTGGGCTGCAAGACCTGACCTAGCGAAAGAGGCAAAACTGGACCTCATACTGAAAAATCTTGGACCAGCAGTGCGGGAAGAAGTGCGGTGCCATCCAAATGACATCCAGCGGGATCCAGAGAAAGTCCTGGACTTAATTACAAAAGAATATGGGGACCAGAGATCAATTTTTCAATTGCTGAGAAATTTTGCGGAGATCAAACAACATCCAGGGAAGGCTTTGAGGGCACTCTCCCATCGAGTCAGAGCTGCATTTGAAGCCACACGGAAAAGACAAGAGGCCCTTGGGAAAACACCACTAGATGACACTGTTAGGCGAGATCAATTTATGGAGGCAATAGCCGATGCCAGCCTCAGGCGATACCTAGCAGGTGAGCTGGCGAGGAATCCCGGACTTACCTTCTTGGAAGTCCGGGAGAAAGCTGTCTGTTGGGCAGGCAAGGGAACACCAGATGACCAGCCATCTGCCTTTGCTGCCTCTATGCAAACCAATGGACAAGCTATCAAAACCGAATCATCGATTACCGACCTACTGGAGAAGGTAGTGGAGGAGTTGGCGGAGCTGCGTACTACGGTCCATGAAAACCAAATCACAAATACCAAGCACCATCCAGTCACTAGATCTATGCTCACACAGAACCACATTCCCCCACAACAACCCAGACAAAATTCAAGAGGTCAGCTCATTTGTTATGGATGCGAGAAACCAGGCCACATAGCACGACAGTGTCGGGGAAATGGTCGCTCCCTGTAATTGAGAGTCGGGTTACAGCGGGGACAGGACCAGACTCTTTTTGGAATAAGGCAGTGGGAAGATCGCCAACAATCCCAATAGAAATAGGAGGGGTCAAACTAACGGCAACAGTAGACACAGGGTCGCAAGTCAGCACAGTCACAGAGACCTTTTACGAGGAGCAATTACAGCGACATGGCGGGCCATTACACACCACCCATCGCCAGTTCCGGCTGACTGCGGCTAATGGTCTAGAAACCTCCTATACTGGATATCTTCTCACTGACCTTGTCATCAGGAAACACCACATCACTGACAAGATAGTTTTCATCATTAAAGATCCTGTCGGAACCACCCATCAGCAACACCCACCTTGTCTTTTAGGGATGAATATATTGCAAGACCTGCCTAGCTTCCCAGTAACACCATCCCAACCCTCAACCTTCAATCGAGTAGTGCGCAGTGTCCGGACAGGCACAGTCATCCCATCCCTAACAATAAAGATGGTAGCAGCAACCTTGCGCCCCGTTTCAGAGCCACACATCATAGAACCTTCAGAAACTCCACCCCGCTCTGACTTGATAGTTCTGCGTACGTTTGTCCCTTCTGGATTTGATGGCCGACTCCTCATTCCCATCATCAACAGTACTTCAGAGGACCTAATACTTCCCCCAAGATGCATTTTAGGCACTGCATCCCCAGTCAGTCTGACCCCCTGTGCAGTCTCCCTTGAAATGAATGTTCAGCCCTTCCCAGTGAAACAACCCCTCTCCTTTGCCCCTTTCCCATCCACCACAGATGCCTCCAAATCAGACCCCTCTCTCCCTCAAGAATCCCTACAGGAGCAGATCTCGACTCTGACCGTTAGTGAAGATCTTGACAGTGATGAAGAGACACAGCTCCGAGCCCTTCTCACAGAGTATCACGATGTGTTTGCGTGGACTGACGATCAGCTAGGCTACACTGATAGGATTCGTCACAGAATTGTTGTAAGACACCGGTAGCCAGCCTTACAGAAGAATTCCCCCATCCCAGTTTGAAGAAGTCCGTCAGCATATTGAAGGTCTCCTGGAGAAGGGTGTTATCCGGCCTAGCTGCAGTCCATATGCTGCTCCTATTGTGATAGTACGCAAGAAGTCTGGTGAGTTGCGACTGTGCTGTGATTATCGTCGGCTTAACGTAATAACTCGCAAAGATGCCTTCCCTTTGCCAAGGATAGATGACTGTCTAGATGCGCTAGGGGGATCCAAGTTTTTCTCAACGCTTGACTTAGCAAGTGGGTACCATCAAGTAGCAATGGACGAGCGTGACCAAGAGAAGACTGCATTCATCACACCTATGGGACTGTATGAGTGGACTCGAATGCCATTTGGTCTATGCAACGCACCTGCAGTATTTCAGCGACTCATGCACTCTGTTATGCACGACCATATGTTTAGAATCATGCTTGCATATCTAGATGACATTCTGATTTATTCCCCAAGTTTCTCCACTCACCTTGAAAGATTACGGCTGGTGTTTGATAGACTACGTGAAGTAGGTGTGAAGCTCAACCCTGAAAAGTACCACTTTGCAGCACAAGAAGTCTCCTCCCTAGGTCATGTCATATCAGGAGAAGGAATAGCCACTGACCCGCAGAAGTGCTGTGCCATCAACGATTTCCCCGCCCCTCGTACTTTGAAGCAGCTGCGACAGTTCCTGGGACTAGCCTCATACTATCGCCGCTTTGTCCCTGGATTTGCCGAAATTGCAAAACCCCTCTATGAAATCATTCCCAAAGTCCATACCCAATACCCCCATGACCCAAACAAAGGTGAGACCAGACAGCTCAGCTCCCTTTGGACCACAGAGTGCATCGTTTCCTTCAATGCCCTCAAAACAGCATTGGTGACCACCCCTGTTCTCGGCTATGATGACTACACCTTGCCCTTCTTCCTGGAGGTCGATGCATCAGCGGATGGGTTAGGAGCTGTCTTGAGCCAGAAACTGTCAGAGGGACCGAGAGTTATAGCATTTGCCAGTCGTACCCTGCGCCCGCCCTTCAGAGAAAGTGATGGTGGGACAAAGTTCACTCAAGTTTGAACTTCTGGCCTTGCGGTGGGCTATCACAGAAAAATTTCGAGGCTACCTCCTAGGTCACCGTTTTACAGCATACACAGACAATAATGCCCTTAGCCGATTGCATTCTGCAAAGTATGGTGCTACAGAGCAACGATGGATTGTTGAATTAGCAGCGTTTGATTTTGAGGTCAAATACAAGCCAGGCAGGAACAATCTTGTGGCTGACAGTTTGTCCCGCAATCCAGTGGAACACCCAAGAGGCCCTGGCGATAACCGGGTATCTATTTCCTCTGCCCAAGCGTGTATCATTCCCCCTGAGTCAGTTCCTTTGTCAAAGCCCAGTGATCCAGCTGACCCCCCAGTCCAGCCCTTTACTATGGACTATGGAAACCCAAGCTACACCCCTGTCCCTTGATTCAGAGGATATCCCAAATAACCCTTATGATGATGAAACAATCACAATCCCCACTGTTGGTACCCTACCCCACCTGACCTCGCCGCTGCTGTCAAGGAGTCAAAACCAGCATACAGTCTTGTCATTACAGCTACCCCTCTCTCAGACAGCATTAGTCACGAAGAGATGAAAATAGCCCAGCAAGCTGATCCAGACATTAGGTGCATCCTCCCATATGTCCTCAATCAGACGCGGCCCTCAAAAAGCTCGACTGACATCGCTCCAACTGCTCAAGTTCTCATCCGTCAATGGCCTCGTCTCAGCTTAGAAGATGGCATCTTAAAGCGGAAAGTAACCATTTGAGAAAACGAGGAAGTACTTCAAGTGGTCCTACCAAGTGCTTACAGGTCAAAAGCCTTAGCCATGGTACATGACCAGAATGGTCACCAGGGCGCTGATAGGACCTTGGAAATTCTTCGACGCAGATGTTACTGGCCGAGAATGACTACTGACTGTCAAGAATATTGTCAGAGTTGCCACAGGTGTCAAGTCGCAAAGACCCCAGTGATGAAAATCTGTCAGCCACCAGGCCATCTCTTAGCAACCCAGCCACTGGAGAAAATTGCCCTAGATTTCACTAGCATAGAACAATCATCTGACAGTAGAGAACACACTCTTGTCATTACTGATGTGTTCACAAAGTTCAGTGTTGCAGTGCCAACCAGAGATGAAACATCAGCAACTGTAGTCAAGGCCTTTATCACTCACTGGATCATACCCTATGGGGTGCCTCGACAAATCCATTCTGACCAAGGCAGATCGTTTGAGGCTGATGTTATGAAACAACTTTGTGAGCATTATGGTATTCGCAAGTCAAGGACTACGGCCTACAATCCTAGAGGAAATGGACAATGTGAGCGATTCAACAAGACAATGGCCTCACTCCTCAAAGTGCTTACCCCTGATGAAAAGCGACACTGGCACAAGTATCTACCAGAACTGGTCTTTGTATACAACTGCACCCTCCATGCTTCAACTGGCCAGTCCCCTTACCAGCTGCTGTTTGGCAGAGCCAACCCTACCTTTGGATCTGTACCTTAACATTAACACACCGCGTTCTGAACCCACCTCCAGTGCAGCAGAGTACCTGGCTCAACATCTTGGGCGTTTGCAGGTGCTCCATGACCGAGCAAGAGAAAGCCTTCAGCAAGCAGCAGATGAGAGAGCTCAACGTTATCATCAACACCACCCTATAAAACTCCAGGTGGGCGATGAAGTTCTGGTGCGCCGGCATCCACTAGGCCGCCATAAGATTCAAGATCACTTCAGTGATGCTGTCTACCGTGTTGTTGAAACACCTCCTGCGAATGGAGGACCCTTCGTTATCACCCTTCGTGACACTCCAGTAAAGCAAGTTGCAGGTCACCAGCTGAGAAAGTATTATCGACAAGATTGTGAACCTCAAGCCCCTCCTACCCCAAGTAGTCAATCAGTGCAGCCTGTTGAAGACTCCATGCCCCAGTCACCGGAAGCCCCCTCACCAGACAACCGCCAGCCCCGGCGAAGTAGCAGAATACGTCGACCTCGTGCTGTTTTTTGATTTAGCAGTGAATATTATACCAAGCCTTGAGACATTAAACCTGGGATCCCTTGACATCGCTACTGCTGTTGATCGTTTGGAGATGATTCCATTGCCCTTCTAGGCCCTAACTGTGTTACTGTAGAACTGAGTGTGACTGTTGTGCCAAGTTACAATCCCTCTCCTGTGATAGCAAGAAACTGTTGTTACCACTGACATTAGCTAGAACATTGTGTTAGTTATTATTCTCCCATAAAGAGACAGAGGACATGAGAAAGCAGGGGAGCACTCCATGAACATTACCTACGACTTTTTAAGTGTTAGATATTTTCCCACTTAGAGACAGGACATTGAAAAGCAGGGGAGTTTCTATGACCTCCCAAATGACATGTGCAGTTTCCCTCACCGTGATGCCCGAGCCAGCGTGAAGTCAGCAGATATTATGTACTGACTTGTGTGTTTTGTGTAGTTGAGAGTGTTAGTCTCTCGTGGAAGGAGCTACATGGATTGATTAGGATGTGGGTAGCTTCCTAACTGGGAGTCCATTATCCTAAGGGCAAAGGCCAACCCATGTTCTGCTCATATTTTTTTTGCGATGTATTGGTACACATTGTTTTTGTTTTTGGTGGAGTTACATAGATTGGTTAGGATCTGGGTAGCTACCTAATTGGAAGTCCATGACCCTAAGGGACATAGGCCAACTCTATGTATACTCATGGTTTTTTTTTCTGATGATGTATCAATACCATTTTTTGGGGGATGCATAATCTCCCGTTGTCTGCACAACCTAGTTGGTGTAGGTTGGTTTTGTTAGTGCATTTTGTATCTGCAGTATGATTTATGGCACATGCCCGGGACGTGCATGTGTTAGCAGGGGAGAATGTGAGCAGGCTACTGTACATGTTATTACCAACATCTGCCCCTACCCCGCTCTCTTACCTCAAGTCACCCCCCCCCACCCCAACATCTGCCCCTATCTTGCACTTTTACCTCAAGCCACCCTCCCCCTCCTGTTCCTTTATGATATGAGAGTTGCTGTACATGAGATGGCGGTACCAGCGTCTGCCCTTTCCCTGCCCTCTTACACAAGAATTCTCCCTCTCTCCTGTTTGATAATTTCCCCCCCCCTCCCCCGACTGTGTCCCTATCTTTAATCACGGTTTCTTTCCGTCCAGTGGCGACTTCGCCCCCGTGAGTTCCAATCTGGCCACGATTTCTCTCCCCTGGTAAATTGTCCCCATGAGAGTAGTTGTCTCCGGTCTTGACCGAGGTCAACCTTGACGTAACCCTGATCCACGCGCGGTGCTGAGTAGATTAGCGTGCGTTCCAGAGCTTCTTGAAATTAAGCCCCTCCCCCATTGTCTTACTACGCACTATGGTTTTGTTGTCTAAAATCTTCAAAATATAATGATATAAACCTGAAGTTAGCTAATTAGACAGTTTGCCAGGTTCTCTCTTAAAATATTTTTATGCTTTTCTCAAAATACATGATCTTTTGTATGAATGACTGAGCACTAACTTTTGTTAGGGAATAACATGGAAATGTTTGGCGTGGTCAAGCGCGGGACACTCACTTAGAGTTTTGCGTCAGTTTGTTGATGATGCTGAAAGAGTGAACGCGCATTTTCCTTAAAATTGTTTTGCTGACCAGCCCAAGAATTGGAGCATGAGTTAAAGTAAAGTTGAAGTGATTTCGCACTGTCTCTTGGATGGCATCGCCTGCCTCTGGTTGGGTTTTTACGCTTTTTAAGTCTTTAGCTTTTTAGTTGTTTTTAGTTTTTTTTAGGTTTTACTATGATGATCTAGACTAGTACCGGCAATAAAAGTCCTCAAGCTTACCTGTGGCCTCTGTCCTTTGCATTGTGTATTTGTGGATGTGCCCATTGAAGTCCTGTCTGCACCCTTGACTTAAGACACCCTCTCCCTTAGCTCCCTTCCTATATTGGCGTTGTCGTTCCCGATAGTCCAAACCCCTACCCTAACATCACCCCATTTCCATATCCCCCCCCCTCCCCTCGGTCCTCGGCTCCTCCTTGGCTTTAACTTTCCCATTCCCTTCCCTATAATTTCTCTAACTTTCCCTCTCCCATCCTTCGGCTCACACATGGATACAACACAAGCGCATAGTACAACGTTAGGCCTATGTATGTAGTGAATGAACATCCTAAATTATACATTATTTTTTTCAACTTTCTGCTCTCCCCACCTCCTCACCCCTCTCCTGTTCACTGACGTCATCGATCGATAATTCGCCCGTCTCACTGATGGTATAACAGTATTCCTGGTACTAGTCTACGCCCGACTGGCATGCTGTAGGTTGTATGTAAGCGTTCACTACACCGGCCGCCCCTCTCGTTTCTCCGAAAACTACCTCGCACCCACTGTTTTCTCAGTCCGGCATTGAGTATCATGCGGGAATAACTGAGCGAAATGTGTACAGTAAATAGGAGCAATTTGAAGTTTTTTTTTAATCACCGCTGAGCGGTGAAATGACCTCGGTTTAAGAGAATCGGCCCAGTGCGAACCCCGTTTATCAGTTCAAAATTAATACAGTATAGACAAAGAGGAAAAAAACCCAACTCACCTCACGGTTACCTCGGTTTAAAAGAAACTCGGTTTGTAAGACCTCGGTTTTTTTCAATCGCCCGCTTCACATCGCAGCCCCATTTTTCCGAATTTACGAGTAAAACAGTTCATATTGCACAAAGCTTTGTAGATTACTGTACTAGTTTATTGGCTCTTCCAACATCAAGGTAAAGAAAATTGATATAAAAACTTCCAGTATTTGAAATATGACTATTAACAATTAGACTATATTAACAATTAACAAACTTGAAATCTGAGTTTAGTCCAGATAAATACATCCATTGATTTTTCTCATGGAATATCTTAAGAACAGATCGGGTAGTAGGCCTACATTCATTTCCGGCGACCAGTAAACATGGGTAAAAACTGTTGTGTTCCGTGATGCGATACTAGATCTAGTTCTGAATGATGCAAAGACCTGAAGTTATACACCGAAGACCTCAAATGTTGGTGATTGCCAATATGCTGAGGGACCCCAGAAAACTGTCCCTAGTGAGTTTATAGAAAATAGGGGAATCTGGCAACATGGGAAGTGCAGCCGGGTGGTTGCACAGAGTTCTACTATTGACTAGAGGGCTTACTGGACCGTATGCGGCGTGCCGTGTAGAGGTATGAAGATGCCAATGTATTTTTCACTGTTGGCTATTTTAGGTTTTACACCTCTCACCGTTTCAAAATACTTTCCAAATATGTAGTTTAGCTCTTCCTCCAAATTTTGACACAAAGAAAAATGCACCTGAACCAGTTAGATTTTGAGAACTTAGGCAGTGAAGCAGACACCCTAATATTTTAGGCCTTTTCACTCAGTAAACAGGGTAACCTTACCCACCTAGCAACAATCACAAATTTTATACTTGAGTGACTAAACCTCACCTATTCTGAGTCTACACATATATTTGCACCTATCTAAGCCTTTGAAATTAAAATCCAACCCCTCCCCCCCTTCCCCATGGCCAATATTCTGATTTTATAGGAACTATTTAAAATTGCATATTTTTATGCCAGGTGCTATTGGCATCTTCATACCTAGAACATCGCTGGTTCAAGGATTTGGGGGCAAACCGGCTCGCTGAAGTGAGCCTTTGTTTACATGCTTTCGGTCTTTGTCTTCGGTTCCTCGCACTAAAGGAACAGGGATAGCTATCTGCTTCACAGCCTTAACACCTTAGTGACCAGCCTTACACTGACATCACCTTATCCCAGGACCATGGCCGCGCCTATTATTCATGGTTTTAATGTACTTGTAACTTACAGTTGAATAACTTTGCTTTGAATCACCCTACAATGCCCAACTTCACAAATGATGTTGGTATTTGGTGCCTGATCGCATTTTTGTCTATAACATGAGTGAAACTTATTATTATTTGCATGAAGCAGAAAGTGTGGAAACAGAACGTATGAAAAAGTGAGTTAGGATTTCCTGCAGCACATCCTCCGCCGATAGAACCCGTTTTTTCGACATTTTTCCCTCAAAACTGCACAACTCTAACTGTAAACACAATTCAAAAAGGTTCCCTTCCGTTTAGAACGGAAGTAAAAAACCTGGATTATATTTCCAAAGAGCTGGAATGGCTTATTTATACCGAAGGTCAAATGCGAGAATTCTCGTCGCTGGTCCTATCCGCACTGGCTTGGGCGGCGAGTATACTCGTCGCTGTCACTAAGGTGTTAAAAATCCACAATATTTTTTCATAAATTTTCAACCCCTTACACATTTTCTTCGCCCGAGCACTTCCGAGAAAATGCAGCTTGAAAGTCGGGATTTTCACACCGCGCGGGCCGCCATAACTGGTCGTCCGGTCATCGCTGGAATAAGGCGTGACGTCATAAAGCGAGAGGCGAGCTAGTAGTCGTTGTGCGAAGAGAATTATCCACATGCAATAACTTTCCTTGGTGCCGGTAAAAATAAACTTTTCTTCCTAAACTTCCTGTTATGCACTCTGAAGAAGTGCCAGTTCCTGATTTCACCAGTTTCAATGTTATAGACAACACGATGATCAGTGCTTCTCTGGGGATTCTGAGAATGAAAATTTGATGATTTCCTTCTTCAGTCAGAGACACCCAATTTTTTTAAATCAGTGATTAGAAAAGAATCTGCTTAGCGGCTAGGGTCAAGCTTAAGTGAAATAGATATGTTTGTTAGCGGAGCAGCTTTCTCGTTTTATGAGTTAGGGCATAGATAGATAGATTTATTAGAATATTTAGCCCAACAAAAGAGGCCTTCCTGCGGTATTAGAATGTCAACATGTGGGTAGAAAGTGGAGGCGTCTTATCGACAGGTTTTTTATACGATACCTGAATACTGCTGGTGCCTGAAAAAGAGGCTTCCAATACTCTACATTTCCAAAAGCCTCTGAAGTGGACATGCATGCTCCAAGCAGAAATTAAATCATGGAAACGAAATGATATTTTTACATGAACGTTTGTGTGAGACGGCGAGACAGCATTGCTTGGGAATTTCTGTAGTGGTGTCCCTTGCTGTGCTGAAGGTCTTTGACACCTATTGTTTTTTCTTCTTTTGGCCCTATTAACATTTTGCGTTAGTCTAAATATACCACTGTGATTTGGGAAAATTTCTTCCATGGAGGTTAAAGTACTTCTTTTGCCCGATCTTTTAACGGGAAGAAAAAGGGGGGTCAACGCCCAAAATTTTTCACAAATGTCTTTTGAAAAAGATCACCTCAAATTCTGATTTGGTCCCCAAATTTTCATTTGGCTGGTTTTGACCGCGTGCGAATACATAGGTCTACACATTTTATTTTTTTATCTAGAAGGCTCAAATTGTACCTGAAACTTTAAAATTGGATGCTTTATTTAGATCACAGGTCATTTTACACATTTCTACACCCTAACACTGGCTGGCAGGGCCCCCAAAAAGGGGGATTTTATATATTAGCGGATTAATTGGATCGTACACTATGAGTGATTTGCCCTTCTAATAGGTGTCACAAACCTGAACAACGAGAGCTAGAAAGGAATTGTAACCATATAAACTTCAAAACAGATAACCCCAGGAAGGGCGAAATCCATTTTTCTGATATCGTTTGAAGGATTAGCGAAATGTAAAGTGATGCAAGAGAGCAGGCTCCTTTTTTTCGCCTCACCAAGAACTGCACTTTCATCGGCCTGCGTAGGATCGCCTACCGAAGTTCTCGTCTGGGCCCTCCCTACCTTTCCATCGATGTAATCTTATACATTTGAATATGTTGTTTGTACAGTCAATGATACAGTTTTATATTAGCATAAAAATCCAGTTTTTCAGCAATTTGCGAAAAAAGAAAACTGATATCCTGTGAAAGGTTTGACCACTGGTTCGAATTCAGCACACTCGAAATTTATGAAAACACCTTAATATGCCAAGTCGGCAGAGAGAAGGTTATTATTTGCAGGGCAGCGCTTTGGATAGAACTAGCATGTTGAAATAACAATACAGCGTATCTTCACATGCCACAATAGTTGATTCTCTTTCCGAGTACTTACAGTACAGTGTGTTAATCTCAGAAGTCTCTTCAGCACTGCACGCTTTCTCAACATGACACATAGCTCTCCTAAATTATAGTAATAATATAATAATAATAATAATAGGGTCCATAAATCTCGGATTCAGGCCCGCTCATGCGACTTTACACCATTATTACTCTAACCAGCCTAATCACTCTCGCACTCTTCTCTGCTCCCTGGAAGCCAATAGTGTCTTTGCCATTCATAGGAGCTGAACACTAGCATTCTGATAATATCTTCCGCTGCCTGAAGCCAGGTACCCATTTTACAACAGAAGGATTGAGAAAAATGTGAATAAAATGCTCTCCATAGACACTTAAAGCATGGTCGGGAATCGAACCCTTTAGATATAGAGTTCAATACCGCAATGATTCGGCCACGCTGCTCTACTATAAGAGTCACGATAGACGTCACTCACATACACTGAAACCTCGTTATACCGCCAAGTAAGGGGCAAACAGCAAAATGGCGGTATAACGAGAATGGCGGTACAACGAAAATACCATGTAGAACAGGGGAAATAAGTTTACCAACATTGGACTGGCTAACATGTCTAAAATAATGCAGTTATCTCCCTATCTCTCCACGACATAAACCTTCACTTATCTCGCGCTTCTCTTTCACAGTCAGCGCGAGTCTTGAGCGTTTTTCTGCCATCAGGTAAACAAAACAACGTTAAGGACTTGAGTTGATTTTAAAACAATAGCGTTAAAATTAAAAACAAGCAAGAACTAAGGATTGGAAGCGTATGTGTCAAGTTGGAGAATGATAAGAAAAGAAGTTGACTACTACACATTACACATCCGGGTCGGAGAATCACACGAGCGCTAGGCCTACGTCATAGATCAATGTGTGCTGTTTGCATCGTACCCCGCGACCGGTGCGAACCAGTTGAAGCATCACCTCGCGCGCGCTTACGTTCGTTCGCAAACATTCTAGGCCTATTGAGCGAGAGGAGATTGAACTGTGACCCGCCTTTCCCACTGCATACCCCATCAGTAGGCCTATCAGGACTTCGCTTCCAAAAAGCGAAGAGTGTGTAGTAGGATTGGTGTTTGAGTAACAAGCACAGACTGTGGCGTGAAAGTGATGTTCCGTCTGTTAGCTGGAATGGCGGTATAACGGGTGGCGGTATAGCGAGGTTTCACTGTATATGTACATACTGTCCACCATTCCTGCTCCTAACAGTAACACCTGCTCACCAGCTCAAGTTTCATTCGATAATCGGTAACTTCGAGATGTCCTATTTCGTAAGTAAAACTTTAAAACAGCATATTAAATCCCGCATTACAACGAGAAGGTGAGGTCTTCGAGTCCACTGTTTATTATATTTTTCCGAGAGGGAAGAGCCGGTAAGGTGATAGCCCCAGGAGTGCAGCGTCTACTTAATCTCTGAGATTACTAATATCGTATTTAATATTTGTCTTATCTAGTTTAATCAATCCTAAAGGTTTAATTTTTTTTCTGTCTTTCGGCGACAAGCGGCTGGGGGTCAAGACAGTACTTTAGGCCTACTTTAAGTATTTGAATATTGCAGAACTCATGACGAAATACAGAGCTTTAATTTGTTTAAGGTTAAACATTTTTAAGACTGCTAACCGTCCCACTGCTTCTTTTAGATGGTGCAAAAGGAATTAAAAGTGTCTCGCCCAAGAGCGTTCATACTAGATGATAACTTTATTGTGATATTTTACATTTATTTATATTTTTGACAGCAGTATCTATAATGTGAAATGACTGCGTTGATAGAGACGTAGGGATACTCTCTCTATTATCTATCTATCTATCTATCTATCTATCTATCTATCTATCTATCTATTTATCTATCTATATCTAGCTAGCTATCTAGCTATCTATCTATCCTCTTTCTCTTTCTTTCTCTCTCTCTCTCTCTCTTTCTTTCTCTTTTTTAATGCAGCATAAGCATTGATGTTTCAGAGTCAGCAGTCGATAGTTTTTGTTCTAGTAGGGGAAAGAAAAGTCTGAAGCAACAGAAAATAATAGAATCTAAAACTGCAATACCTGATAGTGACTTTAATAAGTTTAATGTGCAAACCAAACAACATGTCTGTTCCCCCCCCCCCCCCC
>JAWQUT010000114.1:1514609-1532591 GCA_033807755.1 Ellobium chinense | reverse complement strand
AAAAGGCCTAAAATATTAGGGTGTCTGCTTCACTGCCTAAGTTCTCAAAATCTAACTGGTTCAGGTGCATTTTTCTTTGTGTCAAAATTTGGAGGAAGAGCTAAACTACATATTTGGAAAGTATTTTGAAACGGCACCCCAGGATAAGTTAATGAGAGGTGTAAAACCTAATATAGCCAACAGTGAAAAATACATTGGCATCTTCATACCTCAATGGACTCGTTGTAAATCTCGGGAAGGTCATGTGATCCGGGAAGTCGCAGCGTTTGTTTTCATGTGGAAAGCACTGGTCAGTGAAAGAAAACAGACACAATGGCTCTCTGGTGTGCCGCTTGTGGGTGTAATAAAGTAATAACAGTGACATGGGGGCAAGAAGAAAGCTGGAGTTACTTTGCATGACCAAAGAATTTTTAAAAAAAACAAATATCTAACTGATTCCCTCTTCATCAGTTATTATAGCAACTTAACCTGAAATACTAGGATGGTATGCAGTAACAAGACTAGATTAAGTTATTAGACTAGCTTGGGTGGCATGTATACTATAAGTTGTGAAGAGGGGGAGGAGACGTTGTAAAATATGCTAACGTTGTTAATGATTTTATCCGGCTCTGTCACCCCGCCACTCCGCCCGCTTTTCATTCACACTCGGCCATATAGATCCATACATCTTTAAGGGGTCCAGCCACAGGAATTTCCAAACTCCATAGGTTTAAATTTGTCTGCATGAAAGTTTTTGATAACACTGAATATGATGAGAAATGAAGATTTTTGGGTCTCATCTCTTAAAAAAAAAAAATTGGTTGCGATGGAAACGGCGGCCATATTGAAAAATAACCATATATCAAAAGGTTCAAAATTTCCAAAGATATGAAAACTTTGGGTGAAATAATGGTAGATACTACATATTTAGATGTAACACTAGGTAATTAGGTAGTTTATTTAAAGTTTTTCCCTTAAAACAATCGATTTTCAGGAGTTTGAAATTTTGATAGTTAAAATTATAACATTTCTGCGCACAAAATTACATTATAACCTTCATAAGAATAAAATGATACTTAATTTAGAAGTATAAACTACCTTATTACCTAGAAGTATCATAGTTTATATTCCATGCCAAAATTTCAAGGCTGTAGAGGCAATAGTATTTGAGATTTTGAAATTCTAATGTCTTCAGTGATGTAAAAATGCACATTTCAAGAAAATCACCAATAAAGTTTAAAACGATGAGACCTAAAATTCAATAAACATTTTTTCTATATATAATAAGTAAATTGATATAACTGGATACACTGAGATGATAGCTGGCATTATATGGTATGTTGGTTCTGTGCGGAATTATGTTACTATTATGGCATATCTTCATAATGTATGGGCACTCCGAATTCTGTGTGAAATATAGCACCATAGCTTGTATGGGGTAAAATAATGTACTATGTTGTTTAAAATGTGTTAGAGGTGTAGGTATTGTTGATGGCATAAGCATGATTTAAGGACTCTGTGTACTCCAAAATCCTCGCATTGGTAATTTTTTTTCAGCACCTTTAGTGCTCTCTGAATAGAAACATACACCGGTTCCACATTCTGACTTCCTGCATCACGTGACCAATCGCTGCGCGAGGGGGAGATTTAGAACGAGTCCATTGAGGCCTTCTGATTGGATAGACTACATCAGGGACTGCTTTCGTTTTCTCAGCTTCCTGGCTGAGAGGGAAAGAAAAATTTTTTTAAAAGCGTTCTTACGTGCTGCTTCAAACTTCATTTTTAAAATATGGAGATTGATGATACATAGGAGGGGTGATAAATAAGTCTTTTGCTTGACGATTAAGGAACGTTTTAGAACAGTGATACTGTACTTGAAATTTATCTTGGTGTTTATATGCCACCATCCTTGAATACACAAAAAGTCCATCATTCAGTGACCTTCAAATGTCCCTTATTATAGAAATATCCTACCATGTAATAAAATCAGTCTTCGGTTCACTTTCTTTCATCATTAAACTCGAAACGTTGTCTCTTTAAATGCTTCTTTCTTATGTTTGGGATAGTAGACCAAATTTGAAGGTCCCAGATCTAGAAAAAATGCAGCATCAGAGGCACTGAGGGATACACGAGTTACACTGCTTTGAAGTAACCAAACTCCTCTGGAAAATGTTGCGTGATATTTTCTTTTTCTGAAGGCCTCCCTCAATTTTCTCACTTCATATAACTACTGTATGCAAAGCCAAAACAAAAGCCTCCATTCTGAAAACAAAGATCAAAGGACGCCAGCTTTTAGATCATTCAGCTTGCCAGCACCATAATAATAATATTCATAATTTAGATGACAAAAATTCAACAGCTCAAATGTTATTTAAAACGCAACTGACATCTTGCTTCCACCTATTTTCATAATCAGGAGGGCCAACTCTGTCATGCTGGGGTAGTCATTTGTTTACACTCAAATTTACCAATTGATTTGAAATTTGACGGAGCAAGCCTATTTTACTTGTTACTTGTGTCCGGAAATTTCATCATAGCACTCCGGACATGTCCATAGGTGCTCCGATCCCTATGCCAAAAGCCTCCTGATGGAAAACAAGCTAACTATGCCGGCTGATATCTGGTGGAGGACAGTTCTATTCCTTCCAGAGAGCCTACAGCTCCTACCACTTCTTTCACCACACCCGTTTCTTTCATACTACTCACTGCATGATTGTTGTCCCAGGTTTTCTCCTCCTCTTCCCTTAGTTTCTTTTTTAATTGCTTGAGGATATCTGCCTTATCCTGCTTGAGCGTTCCCGAATATTATGTTCCCAGCCTGCCAAGGTATCAGCAGTGACAGTAGCCTACACTCGCGTGGTTGCTTTGATAGTTGTGCCTTGAATGATTTGCAGCCACTCATTTCGGAGCATACTTTTTGCCTACATTCCACGGCATACTTTGTGAGTCTGTTATTATCAAAATGATGTTGGTCTTCAACTTCAAAGATGATGCAATCCATCGCAAAATTGGAGTCACAGCCTCTACCTCCATTCGCATGCATAAAGAGGTTACCTCATAAGTCCCTGATCCTTTATGGACGACACTTCCTCTGCAATATGCAACAAATCCCCCATCTACTCGTTTTGCCTCTTGCCACAGACCACGAATAGATTATTACATCATCAGAGCTGGATATGGACTCCAAAAGCTCTCTTGTTTCCATGTCAGTTGCTTCAGCAGTCCAGTCCCTGGTTCTTTACTGAGTGTGATGATCACTTTGGCAAGGTCTCTGTCATTGATGACAATGTGAGTGCATTCCTCGCCCTGAGCAACATTTCTGATGTTACAGACGGTCTTTAGAGTTTCTTTCGCCTCCGCCATCCAAGATCTTCCTCTTCTCCAAGAGCACTGTGAGGTGGGTGGTCTCTTTTCTTTATACCTCCTAGATACAGCTTTGCCTGAGCAATCTTTCATCTTACTTTTATGCTGGAAAAGTCCAACAGGAATCGCATGCTGGCTTTGGGAGGGTGTATCTCTGATGCAGCCCAGCACAGCTCTCATAGCCTCTTTTTTGCATCTGTCCATCTTTGTAACCTGTATATCAGAAAGTGTAAGACAGCCAAGGCCATAATCAGTGACTGTAAGAACCACCAACTGCATAATTACAAACAAGGCCTGTTGATGGGCTCCAGCATTTGCATCTTTTATCGCACTGATGACCCTCTTATATGTTTTTTACAGAATGCCAATGCGCGACCGAACATGATGACTAGGAATAGCTTCATTCTGGAAAGTGATTACGTGAGTGTCATCACGGACAATGCAGGGAGCATCAGAGAACCTATGCCCTTCCATGATTTATGACCCACCGTTAGTCATCACTTCATGTTGCAATATCCTGTAGCCTCTCTTCCATTCCCTGCCTAAATGGACTCGTTCTAAATCTCCCCCTCGCCTGCGATTGGTCACGTGCGGGGTTGGGCAAGTTCACTAAAAAAGCCAGATCAGATCAAGATCAGATCACTATGGGAAAAATGCCCCTAGATCAAGTTTAGCTCAGTCCTAGGAATATTGTGTATTTTTCAGATCAGCTCAGTTCACCTTGATTTTTAGCTCAGATCAGATCGAGATCAGATCAGTTCATCGGAGTAGAAAATGACTTCATGAGGATAAGCACTAAGCAGCAGGCGACAATCAGCAGATCTACAATGCACATGTATTAAAGTAGGACACGCACATCAAGAATAATTGTCCGTTTTTCAATACTTTTTCTCTTTAAAAATTATCTATGGTGCCCACCGAGTTAGTTTTGCGAAGAAAGAGCATCGTTCTGTTACCGTGCGTGTATGTAATATGACGCAATAAGGAGAGCTAGAGTTACCGGGTTTGACCCTTGCGTCCAGAATTATCCCCCTTCCCCGATCAGCAGAGGCCTATGGCAAAAACGCTGACGTCACTTACGTTCCTCAGCTACAGACACCTCTACCTGACAATGCATTATTCAGCTTTTAATTAAGGTTCTGGTATTCCAGATTCAAACGTAAAGTTTGATAGTGTAAGCCAGAAAAAGTATTCTACACTTTTATTGCCGCAGCATGATTTTGTTTGGCATATCTACTGTTCACAGAAGAATTAAAACATTCATACCAACATGCTATCATCCGTCCGCAGAGCACTGACTAGACAGTTGACCATGTGGCAAGAACGTATTTGACGTAAGCTTATGGCCGCCACGCGCTAACTGGTTGTAATAATTCGGACTTTGGATAATGTAACCCTGTGGGTTGTCTAGGGCCAGCAGAGATGTTATATCATTATGCCAGACACTGGAAAGACTGGTTTATTGGAATAATAGGGTATCGTATGATTTAATATGGTCTGTAGGACGGTGCAGTATTCCTTTAATGCCAAATTGGCCCTTAGAAATGATATCAGTCGTGGCTAACTTACCCTTCATCTCGAAAATGTCCCCAAATTAGCATTTGTTTGTGCTCATCGAATAAAGGGTAAATACAGTATTGGAATGAACTCGCCACTACAGTTTTACATTTCTTGCATTAGTAAGACATCACCATTTCACAAATTCACACTCCTCATCCTAACCTCAGAAAAAAAAAAATGCTGAACATGTTAAATCTTGCTCTGACCAACTGACAACTGACATTATGACAACTAAGCTTCTGAGCAGTCGTGAGAGGCTGAGCTAAAAAAAACAACACCCAAAAACGTGTGTGTAAAGTAGCCTCAGTGTATGTTTTGAAATTGAATTTAAAATTCATATGATTGATAACAGCACACAATGCCAAAGAATATTTTTTGTCACTAAATGGGAGGTGGGGGGGAGGGGGTGGAATTCCTGGCGGTCCATCTGTTAGTGTTACGTAGACCAGACTGTCCAGACATACATGTACGCCTTGTTTAGACTTTATCTTCATCACTTTGGAAGACTTTTGAACTGAATTACTTAGATAGGCAATCGACATGTACGTGGCCAGGCCAAACAATGAACATCTGACCATCATCTGGCGTCATCAAAAGAAAGGTCGCGCGTCGCAATCTAACGGTACAGACAGCTGGATACCCGGTGGGTTGGCAGTGGCAGATAAAGACGCAGTCGATGAAAGAATACAAAACACGTGGTCGATTGCCTATCTAAGTAATTCAGTTCAAAAGTCTTCCAAAGCGATGAAGATAAAGTCTAAACAAGGCGTACATCTGACAAGAAATAACTGAACATTCACCTTGTCATTTCTCAGTCCACCTCTCCTAGACTGGGAGAGAGACTGCGGTGGACTGGTAACCTCACGCAAGGTTACATCGATGTGAGTAACAGCCGTAACAGGCATGGAACTGGTTCAGGAAAAGTTACAGTTTCACACAATGAAAACGTTGTAATGTCGAAATCTCATCTGACCAACGAAAAGGGGTGGAAAACGCCGCGCTCACCCTTTAAACGGGTTTCTTTTCACTCGCTCTGCGAAAANGGGGGGTCGTGTAGTGATTGAGCATGCAGAGCGACCTGGCGGGTGGTGGACTACGTCAACACACGCTGCGATAAATTGCGTCGAACATGACGCGATGCGCACAGAGTGACGTGGCGGGGCGATAGGTAATAGCAGACTGGCAATAGTGCCGCTCGTAATTTCTTAATTTTCCTCGAATAACGTCGAACACATCAGGATTACACTTATGCACCGAAATTCGATTTACTCTGACGAAATTAAGTGATTTTTCGTCTTCTGTTAATTAAATTCAGTTTGTTTGTCAAAATTTAATGTGAATCGTCGGAAACAGGGAAGGGAGGTAATTCTACTTATGTTAAGATCAGAGCAGATTTGTGTCGTGTGGTTATCTCCCCTTACCAGTCCCTCTAGTCCATGGTAATTATGAAAATATTGCCGTCACGGGAATCTCGAATTACGGAAATCTCGAACACTTTTTTTCGATCCCGGAGAAATTCGAGTTTTCCGTGCTCGACTGTAGTTAGAAAATTCCAGATCAGATCAAGATCAGATCAAACAGCCAAAATAGGTATAGTTCAGATCAAGATCAGTTCATCTAAAATACCTGATTAGCTCAGATCAAGTTCACGTGAACTGATCTAAAGATTTTTCACTGTGTAGTAGGAGAGAGAGAGAGAGAGAGAGAGAGAGAGAGAGAGAGAGAGAGAGGGAGAGAGAGAGTGAGAGGGGGACAGCGAGTGTGTGGGAAGAGAGAGAGAAGGAGATCATTTCATCTCAGATCTGCCCAACCCTGGTCACATGATGCGGGAAGTCAGAATGTGTAAACAATGGTGGAACCGGCGTATGTTTCTATTCAGAGAGCACGAATGGTGCTGAAAAAAAATTACCAATGCGAGGATTTTGGAGTACACAGAGTCCTTAAATCATGCTTATGCCATCGACAATACCTACACCTCTAACACATATTAAAGAACATACATTATTTTACCCCATACGAGTTATGGTGCTATATTTCACACAGAATTCGGAGTGCCCATACATTATGAAGATATGCCATAATAGAAACATAATTAGGTATTTTCAGCTCCATCACGTGACCTAGGAAATCTTCCTCACACGTTGGTTTGTTTACATGCTCTGCTCATGTGTGATTACTCGTCACTTATCAAAATATCCTAGCAATCCCTAGATCACGTGGTGTAACTGACCCGTCTGAAAATACCTCATTCCTCACAGAACCAACATACCATATAATGCCAGCTATCATCTCAGTGTATCCAATTATATCAATTTACTTACTATATATAGAAACATTGTTTATTGAACTTTAAGTTTCATCGTTTTAAACTATTTGAATTATCTGAGAATCGATTTTTTATATCTAAAAGCTGCAAAACTACACGGAAAATGTCTAAATGTGATGCTGTTTGGTATAAATACAACTTTATTGGTGATTTTTTTGAAATGTGCATTTTTACATCACTGAAGACATTAGAATTTCAAACTCTCAAATACTATTGCCTCTACAGCCTTGAAATTTTGGCATGGAATATAAGCTATGATACTGCTAGGTAATAAGGTAGTTTATACTCCTAAATTAAAACATCATTTTATTCCTATGAAGGTTTTAATGTAATTTGTGCGCAAAAATGTTATATTTTTAACTATCAAAATTTCATACTCCTGAAAATCGATTGTTTTAAGGGAAAAACTTTAAATAAACTACCTTATTATCTAGAGTTACATCTAAATATATAGTATCCACCATTATTTCACCAATCTTTTTCATATCTTTGGAAATTTTGGACCTTTTGATATGGTTATTTTTCAATATGGCCGCCGTTTCCATCGCAACCAATTTTTTTTTTAAGAGATGAGACCTAAAAATCTTCATTTCTCATCATACTCAGTGTTATCAAAAACTTCCATGGAGACAAATTTAAACCCATGGAATTTGGAAATTCTTGTGGCTGAGCCCCTTAAAGATGTATGGATCTATATGGCATATTTTACAAAGTCTCCTCCCCCTCTTCACAACTTATAGTATACATAGCACCCAAGCTAGTCTAATAAGTTAATCTAGTCTTGTTACTGCATACCATTCTAGTAATTCAAGTCATGTTGCTATAATAACTGATGAAGAGGGAATCGGCTAGATTTTTGGTTGTTTTTTTTAATTCTTTGGTCATGCAAAGTAACTCCAGCTTTTTTCTTGCCCCCATGTCACTGTTATTACTTTATTACACCCACAAGCGGCACACTAGCGAGCCATTGTGTCTGTTTTCTTTCACTGACCAGTGCTTTCCACATGAAAACAAACGCTGCGACTTCCCGGATCATGTGACCTCCCCTAGATTTAGAACGAGTCCATTCCCACTCTGTTCCATCCTCTCTGCAGGGCGAGCACGTCATCAGCAAAGCTCAGTGTTGTCCCCGGTTCCATTCTGTCTAGGGGTAAATCACGTCATAATAAACACGACTGGAGAGAAAGCGGAGCCCTGTGGTAGCCCTGGAGCAATTTTACGAGGCTCTGATGTCCAGGGCCTAGTCGCAGTGCCACATTACGGGTCATCAAGGCTACTCCATTCCGGAGGACCATCCATGACTCTATATTAAAGTTCACTTTATAGTTACACACCTGTATTTATTTGAATATACTGTGTCGATCAGATTTCACTGTGTAGTAGGAGAGAGAGAGAGAGAGAGAGAGAAAGAGAGAGGGGGGAGAGAGCGAGTGTGTGGGAAGAGAGAGAGAGAAAAGGAGAGAGAAAGAGAGAGAGATCTGATGACAGGTCAAAGACTTCCCAACTCGGAGGTGGTTTGAAATGATAGTAATATACGGGAGATCTAAGATCCCCCACTTCATTCCCCCCCCCCCCCCNCCCCCCCTAGAAATCCCTTCTTAACAGCGGCACCACCACCACCTAAAACAATAATAGCAATGACATCAAGATCAACAACAACAGCTACATCAAGAATAACAATTAGCAACAAAAACAGCTACAGCAGAAGCAATAATGACAACAACAGCGGTAATATTATCAGTGGCTGTGACACCATAATTATGCCACCTGTGACCACAAACTGACTACCAGTAGAAATGATAATAAATGAAAAGGATAATTAAGTCAGCAAGAAGCACCACAATTACATGCATTACAACATAATAATAAAGATATCAACAAATCGGCAACACATTCACCAGCAATGAAAACCCAGCTGTTGGTACCAGGCACTAAAGCTTTATGAAAGTACAACTTTACCACCACCACCACTGCAGCGCCACCGCCACCACCACTATCATCACGACGACCACCACCACCACCACCATAACAACAACAACAACAATAACAACAACAATGATGTAGCAGTGATAACTTGAGTCAGCACAGACGTATAGTAGGGAGCTAAGGTTGATCACTCAGCTGCCTCTCAAAACGCCGACCCATCGCTGTTAATAGAATAACCCAATGTCATTTGATGCTGAAGAAGACGAACGTTCATTATTACACTGGCCTAAGAAATCCAAGCAGGGCTTACGAAACAATAGCAACGCTACGCGACGCTTGAAACGTTCGCTTTACATACCCCCATACCTCACACATTCAGGCCCTTAAATATATTTCTTCATCAAACTTATAAAAAGTCTTGATAACCAACTTCAACCGTCTTGACATTTGCAGAAAGTTGGCAATGGGCCGAGGTCAGATATTTTCGGTGACCGAGATACTATGTACTATCTAGAACATTCCAGTCATTACTATTAAGGTGAAATCAAGGTCAGGTTTAATAAACAAGCTTTTCTACTCTTCTCCACAAAAGTACAGAGAAAGAAAAAAAAAAGGGAAAAACACACACACTCACCCGAGTGAGATGTGGGTCACCGCCGTCACGGTGAGTGAGCACAGCGAAGACAAAAAGAAAATAATAAAGGATGTGTCATAGATTAAGTCGTTCAGATTTCTCCAAGTGCGCTAGTAGAAGCCAGACTTACCCCTACACTCTCAAATGAGGATATCTTTCATATGTGATGATTTCACACCAAATGTTGGGAAGCCATACACAAAAAGTGATCGTGCAGAAGTCTTGCTGGAGGAAACTTTCCACTGACCTTAGCTCGTGTCCCTAAAAGACGACCGTTCTGATGTGCTCGAAGGAGACAGTTGGGCCTCAAGGAAAGTGATATTATGCACGCGTGGCAATATGTTCTCTTCACTCCTTTTTTCGTAATTAGGTATATATTCCAGCAGTTTGCGATGACAACTAATCTCGAATATATAGGGCTCATCCGCAGCATAACCAATTAAACCGATGATTCTGTCTCGCATTATCTGATTTTCCAAGGTTACTATGTGGCTCTTGATAGCTGTCCATGCATAATCATATGAAATCAGATACAGCTTTGATTCTCAGTGCGTCTTACAAGACCAGACACATTTTGTTTTAACATGTATCTTATGTTGATTTTTCTGTTTGTATATTATCCTGGGTGCTCCCATTCTAAACGTACGTTCATTCTCTTTCTGATGGCAGCCGTCTTGGATTTCTGGAGCTAAATGATTTCATATCGTCAAACTTACATCAAAATCGGAATCGTCGTGGACGATTTATTCTAAAAATGTATTCATACTTGATTCTATGTGTTCTGGTTCAAAAGATAAACTTCCAAGATAACGTCGTCAGCCATTTTGGCAGCCACCTTGAATGTTTTAGTCAAATGATGTTATAATGGCAAACTGGCATCAGATTCTAAATATTTGTCCTCGGTTTTTCTTAGAAAAATATATTTGTACATTGTTCTAGATGCTCTGCATCAAAAGATAAATGTCCAAATTGGTGTCGTCGACCATTTTGACAGCCATCTTGGACTCGCCCCTCCAACAAAGAACGCCGGGATTTTTTTGAGGGACAAGGGTGCTAAATTGTGTTTTTAATTTTAAACTCCCATAGAGGGCTAAATGTTTTATATAAAAGGCCAATAGAAGTGATATCAGTCGTCAAATCACGTTAGCCAAAAAATGGTGACGGACTGAGGTTCTGAACTCAGCTCATCTGTGGTTACGCTCACTCAGGTCTGTGTGACGAAGTGACTGTTATTCATTGTTAAAGTGAAGACTACAAGAAAAGTATTTTTTTTTCCCATTGAATAACAGCTTCATGACGTAAGGAGCCAAGCTATACACGGCTCTCATGGCTCGTATCACTAAACATGTTTTCTATTCCTCCGTTATGACGCTCATGTATGAGCTCAAAACTTTGGGGACATCACAATTTTATTAGAATTTGGCCTCCTCATGCTTCCAAAAAAAAAAAAAAATCCTGAGATCCCCTTTTTTCTCCAAACTTCACTTTGGTGGAATGCTTTGGGTCGGCTGATTGGGGCCCCTCTCTCTCTCCCACTCTCTCCCAATAGAGACAGACAGACAGACAGACAGACAGACAGACAGACAGACAAACAGACAGACAGACAGACAGACAGACACACACACACACACACACACACACACACACACACACACACACACACACACAAAAGATCTCTTCATTAGTTAAAAGAACATAAATATAAAGATTTCTATTTCTTTAACTCCTATCGTTGCGCTGCATCTTATATTATAAAAAAACTCACGAAATTTTGTAGGAGCCATATCTCAACTATTTATGCACCAACCAACCCAAAATTTTGCATACACTTTCCTTATGGTCTGAATGTGTTTCTTTTGATAATTTCTTTGATAATTACGATCCGTAAGTATTATTTTGATAACTACGTAAATTTTCTTTGTTCCGTGAATACGGTCACTGTTCGCTGTTTATGCTCATGACGTCACTACTAATGTGGTATCTGCAGCCAAATTGGTGTTTTGAGGCTAAATTCCTCAAATATGGCGGGTTTTTAGAGAGGTTGGCGTTGAGAAAAATCGTTAATTTTTAGCGTTTTTTTGTTTTTGTTTTTCAGCTTAACCGATATGTTTGCACATAATGACATGTGTGAGCACAATAATTACAAAAGAGGAGCGGTGTTAATGTTGTAGATGAAGTTTGGTCGTTTGCACCGCACGATAACGCCGCAAATTTGCGGGTGCTTTGACTAGTTTTGTTAGAAAAGAAGAAACGTCTTGCCAAGTTTGGCTTCAAGGACGCGACACTGCAGTCTTCTCGATGCTTCATGAGTTTAAACGTCGCTGCGTGCCCCAGTTTTTTGGTAAAGCTAAAATAGCTCTGTTTTTCTTACAGTCTGTTGAACGTATGATCGTGGGCAAGCTTAGGGACATAGCGTCCATGAAATCTATGAATCTTCGATTACCAATATGTTATCTACTTGTCTAAAACATTTAATTAATACTGTATTCAATGTTTCCTGAAATACTCCAACATCACTTCTGTCTTTTTTCACCAAGGAACCATTTACAAGCATTGGCAATGCCATTTTGTCAAGGTTAGCTACTTTTCTTTGCCGATAATTTGAGAGCTTATACAGAGTCTCATAGATTCAAAGCTCCCATATCCTCAGTGCAATGCATCCAAAGGCACTGTAAAGAGAATTTTTTTTTCAATTAGGTGACCAATAATATGAGAGAAAAATTTGCTCACCTGTTCCTTCGGAGTTTTGTTGTTTCTTATCACGACAGATTCTTTCCATGCACGACTTCCCAGGTTTTTTTTTCAACGTGAGTTTGCCAGATCACGTACTAGCGTTGCCAGATTTGGCTATTTTTTTTTTAGCCAAATACCAAATTCACGACTTTTTAAAAGCTACTGATTCTCACCAAAAAATCAAAAAAGGATATAAATGCTAGATTACCGAAAAATCATCCTCGCTACGCCCGTGGGCAAACTAATAGATAATGGGCAATACCAACAATGTTAGATGAAATCTGACGCCGATGAGCTAAAAATAGCAACAAGGGTTAAATTCGAGTTAGTCTAGTAGCTAAACATTATTTGCGGGTTGTGATACGCAAAGCTAAGTCGCGCCTTGACTTCCGAAAGGAAAGGGAAATATGCTAGTATTTCTGCTAGGCTGCTTCTCGCCTAGCTCCTGGGCCTGAGGGAGTTGGCCCGTATGTTCCAAGGTTTACTGACACATTACTTACAGTCTCAGAGAGTGCCCGCTTGTTTTTGTTAAAAGTTGTAAGTTGGTCTAAAAATGCACCATGGCTGTGAGCATTGCCTAAGTTATCGAAGGTTGAACATTTCTGTCAGACTCTTTTAAAAAGGTGCCCATAATTTTCTTAAACTGCGTTGAGCTCAGAGTTATGGCAGAAAAAGTGGTGGAGCTTAGCCTCACCATCCTTGAATGACGCATCGCCATTAATGAGACTCTTAAATGGTGAACTGATTGTTTTTACACTGAAACCAGTCCGTCAACAGATAAAACCAAACACATGACCTATTAAGACCTGCAAAAAAAAATCTGAGAGTGTGCTAGATTAATTATCAGTGGGAAGAGATAAGGTATAAATGAAATGAGAACATGAATGATATGCCAACGGGCAGACTGTGTGAAAGAGAATCTCTCAATGATGTTCATAATGGATTTTCATTTCGAATAGAAAAGAACACGAGAATTTCATTTCCAATGTGGGATAATCCTTTATGTACAGATTAGGATCATGCCGATTTAGTCATTACAAAATGTCGTAAGTCTTGTGAGTAACTCTTGCAATGTATATCTTTGTTTCCAGTGGGTCTCATTAGGAGAGATACGACCACTTATTTATTTCTCGATGTAATTATTTATCTTCAGACCTGGACGCTTTCTTTTCAGTACGTGAGATACTACAATATATATTTGTATTTCGAATTTTGATTTCACTGCGGGGCGATCAATAACTCATAAAAGCTCCACGGAGAAGGCCCAATATTCTGTTGTGTTACCGGTACTAGCGAGGAGATAGAATGTAAACAACTTTTGTGGTGACTAGGGGGTATCAGCATCACACTCTAGTGATAAGCAGGTATCGATGTCAAGCATTCGAATGCCCTATTGTTTGATTTTTTTGTCATCCACTGCTTCTGAAACCATACTGTTTAGAGTAGGGCCAAATTATTATGACTTCCCTATTTCGGCAGGGCGTTCCAAAAATGTTTAATGTGATCAGACTTGCATAATAGGGATGCTTCAGGTATACATGGTTGTGTATATTCCTGGCATATTTTGTGACTATAACTTTCTTATCCTTCTTTAGTTTTCCTTTGATTTTGTTTTCTTTCTTTCTCCCTCTTTCCTTTCGTTCATGATTCCTTCTCCGGCCTTCCCTCTTTCTTTCCTTCTGTTTTTCCTTTATTATTTCTATCATATCCATTTTTCTTCGCTTTCTTCTCCCTACTTGTATTCTTATCCCTCCATCATTTCTTCCTCATTCTTGTTGTCATTCATTCATTCATTCATATCCCTCAACCGCCTGACAAGCACAGTAGTCCCATAACTGTATGTTTCGTTTTCTCATAACATATATTTGGTCATTGTATTATGGTCTCCCCTGAAAATAGGGCCGCATGACCGTAAAGTAATACAGTGGTAAAGGGCTCCGACTTGTCAAGGGACCCCCGACCGCAAGGACTCAAAGATCTCGAGGTTAATCTAATCTTAACCCATTCGCATCGTATAAGGTACATGTGCGTCGTTATCCTTATTCTTTGATACAAACAGCTCTTCAACGTAGCAGTAATTACCGGAAATATCATTTCCATATCGTATCTGATGAACCCGTGCGTCCTATTCTCTATGTAGTGAACTATTCTTACGTAGGCCTACAGGCTAATGAGCCCATACCAGGTTGGTGACATCAGTACTTAAAAACGTCAAGTAACGAAAAAATGGGTTAAGAAATGATATAGAGTTAAATTAATAAATATGTATCGGACTTGAAAAAATGTGTTTTTTTTTCTTTTGCTTTTGAGTGTGACTTTATCTTGTTTTATCTTATCTCGTGTGAACCTTCCTCGGACAAGCCATAAGTGTCATGGTTGGATAGCACCATCTTGTCTTCACTTGTCTTGAGCAGTGATGCCAATCACCATGTGCTCATCACTATTCACTATTAAAAGTCGTGAGCAATACCTGCGACCAGCATTAGCCTAGGGCGTGAGAGAGTCTTGTCAGACATCCTATAAAACTCCTGACCGCTCCACCACTCATCTTCTATTCCAGTGGACAAAACGTGTGTGAGTGAGGCGGCATCAGGTATCTGAGAAAGCCGATAGATACCAGACGATTCGACACTCGAGGATTTGTACTCAAGTCGTTATTTTGTATTGCAGGATAAGTAAGTCATGAAAGTAAATGTTGTACTGGAGATTTATACGTAGCTGCTGTAAGTCTTATTTAGCCTCTTGCATGTGTACAGTCGGCTCCGATTTTTCACGCTAAGATCCTGTACTTAAATCTCATTTAGCGTAAGATATGAAGGTCTCTGCAGTTATAAGAAGTTTCAAAAAGCTTATGCTCGTGAACAGTGAACAGTTCCGGGTATTGAAGTAAGGGGAAGTACAACCTTCTTACAAGTAATGCACATAACATGGTGTGCAACTTATCCCCATGAGTTCCTTGGATTTCTATGCTTAACTGCATATCAAAGTACTGAATGGTGTATTATTTTCCCTCGTGGATGATGATCTTAGGACAACTGTCATTTGCGATAACACCAGTTGTTTGAAACCGGATTTCCACACACAAAAAATATTCAAGAACCGCGTTAGAGATATTTACTTAAAAGACAACGACGCAATCCAATGAAAATGCAAGAATCAGGAGCTTTGCCAACTCTAGCCTCTTTGCATGCCAAAGGAAAGCTGGAGGAAACGTAAACTGTGTCTTTATTTGTCTCTCATCGCGTCTGTGTTGCTGTAAGTAATTATATTGTTCCTGTAGCATACTTGTTACTGCAATCTCTGGGTCCAGGTGGGCAGCGCGGGCCTTGGTAACCGAGGCGACATCCGAGCCCATATTATAGCTTTGGTTATCTCAAAGGCATAGTACTGGATTAGGGAGGTGTGGGTGCTTGTACGCGTCCCTGAGAGTGCCTGGCATTCCCCGTCACCCTGGTGGCCAGTACCACATGATAAAGGTGTAATGTCCACTAGGCTACGCTCCTTTGATGTGCATGGGGATTTGCCAATCGTATATAGATAAGAGGGAGAGACAAGTAAAATATTTGACTCATGAGAGGGAGTGGATTAGTGGAGGCCAGAGCATATACCACACGCTTGGTGGCTCTGCGCCTACACTTGAAGTAGTTGAAGGTTTCCACCTACTCCCTGGCCCATTCGTCTGACCCCTTTTCTTCGACCTTTCCGGAGTAGAACTCCCAATGGCATAGCTCTTAGCATCATGAGGCACACAAGACCTCAAAACACGACAGAGTAGGTTTAGTAATTCATTTTTTTTTGCTAGGAGGGAGGGGGTGGGGCGAAGAACACAGGAGAAGGAGGGAAAGAATATTTCCTGTTAAAACTTGGTTAAGGGCTCCATGTATAATTTTGAAACAATCCATCCATTGGGAAAACAGATTTTAAAGAAAAACCTTATTCATTTATTTCACTATAGTCCATGATGAAGAAGCTATGCGGTAGGATGAGTGTAATTTGGGCTAACAATTTTTGTGTCTTAGGTTAAACATAGTACACAACTTAGGTGGAGTTTATTCCTATTATTTGTGGTAGTTGCAGAAGTAGTAATCGTAGTGGTGTAATCGCCATACTAGTTGTAATAAAGTAGAAGAAAAGAGAAAGAATACTGGGAAGGGGAGAAACAGACAGAGAACAACTAACAGACATACGGGGACAAAATCCTATTCTATCTCCCGGTTGGTGAGCGTGATGATGAAATGCGTCGGGCCAACGGAAATCGTCAAATATTTTTAACTCATGAGCTTAACTCTCTCTCTCTCTCTCNTCTCTCTCTCTCTCTCTCTCTCTCTCTCTCTCTCTCTCTCTCTCTCTCTCTCTCTCTCTATTCCTATTTTCATTCTTGCTATAACTACCATTACGAGTACTGTTACTACGGTTATTGTAGGAAGGTTACTAAAAATACTATGGTTACTACCAGTGCAGCAGTGGATAGGAAGGATGAGCCATTTTGGCAGTCAAATCTGACCATGTTTTGGCAACCACTGCAGGGAAACCGAACAGGTCCGATTTGGATTTTCATCAAGTTGCCAAACTGCACAAGTGCCTTGCCTTTTTTTCCAATAAAAGTTTTTCAGCCAGAGATTTTGGCGCTCTAGAGGTAGCCAGGTGTTAATATGGCCTTGACAGCGATGCAATAGAGGCGCTCCAGGCACTGTACCCAAGGACAATAACTGTTGTTGATCTCCATTATCAAGTCGCATACACCGAGAAACTCGTTAATTAGGGTTAATCAGAAACATTATTAGTGACTTTAGCTTCATTGTATGTATTTTTACATCCCTGTCTCATACCTCTTCATGACCGTTTAGCCATTTTTGTCACACAATGACTAACAACTGCAAATTTGTCTTTTGACTTTTAGTTAACAAATGACAGAACAAGCGTTTTTAAGATCGCCGACAGCAATTTGCTGCATTGGAAATGGTACTTTGAATTATCATGGTCTGTTAAAGATCAAGGAAGCAATTCCAACTTTAAATACCTGGTATTAAAAAAAAAAGGTATAACCATTTCTTTTCTCTGAACCGCTCGCTTTCTGGCTGATTAAGATTCATTGAAAAGAATTGTATATTTGGCATAAAATGTGTCAACATTATTGTGAAAATAAGATCATACAAGACTTTTTTATATGAACAATGAAAATGAAGGAGCGTCAAATATGCACTTTGCTTAATTTTATAAAATCAAAGTCGACAGAACAGTGAATGATTAATGTGGTTTGAAGCAAAGCAAAACGGTAAATGAGTATCCCTCGTAATCTCCATATTAATGAATGAATTAATACACACACAAAATAAAAAGAGTGTGTCAGTTTAAATGTAATTTCATATCGATGAGTGCATCAAACATGTAGACAGTTTGATGGTCTCTCTATGTACTGCAGTGAGTTGCCCGCCCTGGAGGTTAAAAGACCCCTAGACAA
>JAWQUT010000114.1:1491269-1506610 GCA_033807755.1 Ellobium chinense | reverse complement strand
GAGAGAGAGAGAGAGAGAGAGAGAGAGAGAGAGAGAGAGAGAGAGAGAGGAGAGCCTACAGGCATGTATGGCTGCTTGTTACCGATTTAATGTATTGTGAGAGTTTGATTAGGAGATTGAAATGTGCAAGTGTGATACAAATTACTGAGGCCCCTAATTAGCAGGAGCTGATACCTGTGTAACCGGGTGACAAGGCATATAGTATTCATATATATATTAAGGGGGAAGAATGTGAGCCAAGTCTGCTAATTTTTAGATGTTACATGTTATTTTAGGGAAGTGTGCCACCAGGGATTTTACCAAATTACTTTGAAGGATCAATTTTGAGAAGAAAGGCAGAAAAAAACCGACACTAGAAATTTTTGTCACTGCCAGGGATCGAACCAGGGTCTCTCAGCTTGCAAGTCTGAACGCCTTACCACTACACTACAGGGACGCTAACTTCACAGCAATTTAATTCTTGAATACCTATTGCCTGAATCGGTCCCTACTTCCACGTGCGAGCCTAGTGTTCACCCGTGACCCTAACACACTTCCCGACTGCTCACATCTGGATACTCAGCCTTCAAGCTCCAGGTATCAATAGCATCAATTCTATTGCGATTGTGATAGTTTGTTTGATTTTTATTCGCTGATCATTGGTGGATCGGCGGGTGGTCGGCGGGTGGGTCGGCCGGTTTGTCAGTTGGTTGGTTGGTTGGTTGGTTGGTTGGTTGGTTGGTTGGTTGGTTGGTTGGTTGGTAGGTAGAACAATATGATTGACTGGTTAGTGGACTGAATGCGTGACTGAATTATTGATTTAACGATCGATAGATTTACTTAATTCTTTGATCGACTGATTGACTGACTGACTGATCGAATCGATCGATCCATCCATCCATTCATTGTGAACGATTGATCAATTTTGATTGATCGATTGATTTTGATTGATCGATTGATTTTGATTGATAGATTGATTTTGATTGATCGATTGATTTTGATTGATAGATTGATTTTGATAGATTTTGTTGCTTTTGATGAAGGATCGATTTTGATCGAGTGATCGATGTTGATCGATTGATTGATTTTGATCTATCGATTAATTCGTTTTGATCGATTAATTCGTTTTGATCGATTAATTCATTTTAATAGAATGATTAATTTTGATCGATCTATTAATTCTTTTTGATCGATTAATTCATTTTAATCGAATGATTGATTTTGATTGCTTCATTTATTTTGATAGAGTGCTCGATTTTGATTGATTGATTGATTGATTGATTGATTGATTGATTGATTGATTGATTGATTGATTGATTGATTGATTGATTTTCATCGACTGATCGATTTCGATAATTGCTCGATTTTGATCGCTCGATCATACTCGATAAATCGATGAAAATCTATCAAAACTAATCCATCGATTGAGCGATCAAAATCAACCAATCAATCAAATCGATAAATCGATCAATTTCGCTCAATCGATCAATTTCTATCAATCGATTAATTTCTATCATCTTTCAAAATCGATCAATCGATAAACAAATATCAATCGATCAAAAGCGATCAATCGATCAAAATCGGGCTATCAAAATAATTTCATCGATCGATATCGATCGCTCGATCAATATTGATCAATCGATCAAAATTGATCAATCTATTAAATTCGATTAAACCGATCAATTGATCGATCAGTCTATCAAATACATCAATCGGTTAAAATTGTTCATTCGATCACAATCGATAAATCTATCAAAATTGATCAATCAATAAAATTACATCAATCGATGAAAATATATCCAGTGATCATAATTGATATCGATAAACAAATATCAATCGATCAAAAGCGATCAATCGATCAAAATCGGGCTATCAAAATAAATTCATCAATCGATATCGATCGCTCGACCAATATTGATCAATCGATCAAAATTGATCAATCATTAAATTCGATTAAACCGATCAATTGNTCAAAACTAATCCATCGATTGAGCGATCAAAATCAACCAATCAATCAAATCGATAAATCGATCAATTTCGCTCAATCGATCAATTTCTATCAATCGATTAATTTCTATCATCTTTCAAAATCGATCAATCGATAAACAAATATCAATCGATCAAAAGCGATCAATCGATCAAAATTGGGCCATCAAAATAAGTTCATCAATCGATATCGATCGCTCGACCAATATTGATCAATCGATCAAAATTGATCAATCTATTAAATTCGATTAAACCGATCAATTGATCGATCAGTCTATCAAATACATCAATCGGTTAAAATTGCTCATTCGATCACAATCGATAATCTATCAAAATTGATCAATCAATAAAATTACATCAATCGATGAAAATATATCCAGTGTTCATAATTGATAGATTAGAGTCGATCGTGCTAAATCGATCTATGAAGAGATGGATCGTTCAGTCAATCAATCAATCAATCAGTCGATCGGACAGTCAATCGATCTATCGATCGTTCACATCAATCTTTAATTATTCAATTCATTAATCATCATATTGATCAAAGCTGAGTATCCAGGTATCAGCTTTTGCTAACTAGGGATCTGAGTAATTTGTATCACACGTACACATTTCAATCTCACAATCAAACATTCATACAGACATGAAAACGGTAACGACCAGCCATACGTGCCTACGGGCTCTCTTCGCTCTCTTCTCTCTCTCTCTCACTCTCTCTCTCTCTCTCTCTCTCTCTCTCTCTCTCTCTCGCGCGCGCGCGCATGCACACAAACACATACACACACAGACACACAAAATTCTCTCCTCAAGTCCTTTATAGGCATAATCATGACCTTTATCATCATCATCATCATCATCATCATCATCATCATTATCATCATCATCATCGATGTGAGCATCACCTTCATCAAGTTGACGAGTGGCGACAATTTGTGCCCGTCGACAATTTGTGCCGTAACAAACCTGCCTTTGTCTGCAGACCTGGGTGACCCAGCGCAGGATTTTTGCTGCGATTGTCATCTGCTACATTGCCCCATTGGCGTTTCACGTCCCCGTTTTCCTAAGGAATCGCATCGTCTGGAGATACAAGTAGGTCCTTGCATTTGGACGTTTTCTCTGTTTTGCTCTCCTTCTTTCCCTGTTTTCTTCTTCCTTCTCTGTCGGCCTCAGACATCCTTATCAAGTGGTCGTCGCCATAAACTGGCCTCCGGGGAGACCAATTCACAGCAGAACCCGCTGATGCCAAGTTACCAGATTTTTTACTCCATAATACACTGCCTAAACAAATCCATCTAAAAGCTTGGTCCACAGTCGACATACTACGATACGATACTATTCAGATCTAGCTCCTATGTTTTTGACGGTTGTCCTTGGGCGAGATGCTACAGAGTAGAAAGTGCATTTTTTTTTGGGAGGGGGGAGGTGGGGGGGGGCTCTGTTAGTGCACAGTGTGTTCCACCGGGGTGGTATGTTAACGCTTCTGTGATGTTGTTGTCGAAGAGATGGTGGGAAACAGTTTCACTTGAAACTGAACACAGTGGGCAGGTCGGAGATACTTCCTTGTTCAGATGGTGGTTGAGTGACGCGTGTTGAAAATTATGAGTTTGCAGATGAGAGATAACGACTAGTTTTGTCGAATCAGGGCGTTGATGCTGTCACTTTGCTTGGTGTAGGCATGTAAGCAACCACTGACAGACAAGCACAGTTAGGTCTAATCTAGTTTCATGACAGACTGTCTTCAATTAGAGCGAAACGAAAACGCGAAACGGAGAAAATCAAGTGAGCCCGTAGCAGTTTATAGGTTCTTAAAAGAATGTTTTCTTGATCTGTCGACGGCCCAGTTTTTACAGTATTTCACCAGCTTTCATTCACGATTTCAGCGACGCTTTCCATCGTGAACTGCCCTATGTTGGTATCACAGGCTTGTACGCTCAGAACAAGACTTTCTTTGATATATGGAAGAACATGGTTCTCAATGTGATGTTCTACTTCCTTCCGGTCCTGGTCGTCATGATTACCACAACAGTTACTAGTATCAAAATTCGGAAAATGAGCGGCTCGGAACTAAGAAAGGTAAGCTGAAAAGTTTTGCTGCTACGATATCTGATTACAAACCTGAATCGTTAGAAACAAAACACAGAAGCTCTCACGACTTCCAATCTCGTGTCCTCCAAAATGCTGCATGCTCGTTGTGTTTTCAAAAAAAAAAGGGCCAAAATAGGGAGAGGGGCAGTTTGGCCGTGCAGCTTGTGAGCTGTATTCACAATCTGACGTTTGTCAAACCTACGGGTTGTGATTTCGGCACTGAATCAGGCGCTTTACATTGGTATGTTCCTGGTTAAGATTTAACTCTAAATCCTTATCCCATTCAGATGTAAATGAGTAATGAGTACGTGCTTTAGAGTTGGTGGGGGGGGAGATGTGTATNGGGGGGGGGGGGGGGGCCTGGGAGCTGCACCGCGGAAACTAGCAATGTCTTTTTTATATATTTGTTTAAAATATTATTTTTTGTTTATGTATGATGTGTTCTGTTCTATGTGTATGAATTATGAATGAGATGTATATTACCATTTTTATGGCGTTGTATAACAATTTCCTTACGGAATTATTCTATTTATCCCTCTAATGGTGTAGTTCCAATTCATTATATTCCATAATCATTTGTACTCACGAACCCGAACATCTAGCAGACTGGAAATTATGGAGTGGTTCTTCGACATTCGCGAGGTTCATGTGTATCTGTCTTGTAATGTCCCTCTTTCATTCTACCATTTTAGACCTAATGTTGGTATTACGTCACAAAAAGGCTGACTTCCTTCCCCCGACCCCCTAATATAAAACTGGACCAATGTCTTTTATATAAGACAGAAATAGATATTTCAGCCATCTAAGTCGAGAGTAGTGTTGTATGTGTGTGTGTGTGTGTGTGTGTGTGTGTGTGTGTGTGTGTGTGTGTGTGTGTGCGAGCGTTTTATCTGGGTGTGAGAAAGGGCTATGACTCCAATCAAATAATACCAACATGTATTTCTCGTGGCTGAGTACCTTTCCGCGGTCTTACCCATCAGTCGTGTAACAGAGCTTCATTTTCGTTGAATCCTTCGCTATATTATGTGTTTCAAGTGCTGATGTCACCAAATCACTATGACCTCATTAGCCTGTACATAGGTTTGTCTGAATTATTGTTTTACGGCGTTTCAACACGATTACGATTACTTTGCGACCATTAATGTACATAGGAGTAATCCATTTTATAGGAAACAAGATGTAGGAATACATCAGATACGACACGGGAATACCACTTCCGGGATGTTCATGTAAGCCCAAGTGCTATTTGAATCAAAGGCTTAGAACGTTAATGTACGTTTTACCTAGCAAAGGAATTAACTAAGGTAGTACAGTAATTTCTACATAAGCTTTACTTTCTCCCCCAAAGGACTCCAATTCTTTCGCCACTTCTACACAGCGAGAAAGACGTGCCACGCTGATGCTCATCATCATCTCAGTCATCTACGTCATCGCTAGCCTGCCTGGCATCGCAATGCTTACCGCTCGCTTTGTGGTACCCGAGTTCGACTATCATGGCAGGTAGGTCACACAGAAGGTGGTGTATGTCACGGATGTGTCGCACGGTCAGCTATTGCACACGGCAGGCATGTCACACGACCAGACATATCACAATTAAGGTATACCACGCGGCAGATATGTTGCACGGCAGGAATATCACACGACAGCCACGTCATACGACAAGCATGTCTCACAACAGTATGACACACATCTGTACATTTCACATGGTTAGATGAGTAACACTGTCAAGTATGTCATACAGCAGATATTATTATGTTACAAGATCAGATCACATCGCTAGGTATATTACATGAACACATGATTTTGTGTGTGTGTGTGTGTGTGTGTGTGTGTTTGTGTGTGTGTGTGTGTGTGTGTGTGTGTGTGTGTGTGTGTGTGTGTGTGTGTGTGATATCGATCCAGTCAACAAAACTGAAATTTTAGTGGAAGTGGCTATACCTTTCGATGCTTTCCAAATTTGACAAATACCCCCCACCCCTTCTGTCTTGAAATTAACACTCTTGGTTATCAATGTGAAATGGTAATACTGATCTCTGGACTTATGGGACATGCTCACAAACGAGTTAAAGGTGGACTCCTAAAACTTGGCTTAAGTAAGAGCAATGCAAAGTTTATATCAAAAGACTGCAGTTCTGCGTTGGCATCATTCCTTTAAAGTGTCTCAGAAGCGAGCGAGAAGATACGACACAGCATACCTATCATGAATGAGTGAATATGAGAAATAATAATGTCTATCAAGATATTTATGCATAAAGTGGCAAGAGCGATATTATAACTTTAAATCAAGAAATTATCCATCCAAAATAAAATGTGTTATGAAAGGTTAACTTCTCAGGAACCCTTGAATGTTCTGAAAGAATGTGACCATTTCAGTTATTTGCAGTATTGTACAATGTAATGTATTATCGCTTAATATGGATATTGCACAAGTACATCATACTGTATTTTGTGTGTGTTTCTTTTCGGTTTGTTCAACATTTTCAAAGCCGTTTTTGTTTTATTTCTAGTTTCCGAAACGGGTTTATCGTGACCACCAACATCAACGGGTTGTTTGTCACTTTCAACTCAAGCGTCAATTTCATCGTCTATTGTTTGGCCGCGGAATCATTCAGACAGTCCTTCTTGATTCTGTTTTGTAAATGTGGACTCAATGCCAAACGCTTTAGCTCGGTTAAATCAGGTAAGCATTTTCTTCCACCTTCATCTTTGTGTTGGTGTATGTGTTCGTAATTTTGTGTTTAGATCTGAATGCTTCAAATTTGGTCGCAAACAGGCGCGTAACATCGATGTAATGTATGAATCTGAGATTATCGATATATTGTTGTGCTGATCCAATTCAATTTAACTACTCCGAAATGCTATGTATAATTTTCAGACAATACAATTTAACTATTTTCAAACATCACGTTCATACTGTTTCACCTACAAGCCGTTTACAAGCATTGACAATACGACTTTGTCACGGTTAGCTAGTTTTACTCGCCAATATTTAATCTGAAAACCCATACAATGACTCACAGATTCAGTGCTCCGGTATGCACAATGCCAAGGCTGTGTCATGAGAAAAACTATTTTTAAAAAGATGGCAAGTAACCTGAGGGGCACTAGATTACCTGCCGTGCTGACTGTTGTTGTTGTTGTTGTTGTTATTTGTTTGTGGTAAGACTGTAAGACTCTTTCCGTAAACGTCTTCCCGGGGTTTCCTCAGGGTGGCCAGATTTGGATCATTCGGAGCCAAATATCAGATTTTTGGCTCTTTTTAAAAAGCCCTTGGCTTCCAGATAACTGACTAGCTCTCTGGCTCTTTCTGGCTTTAGCGGACTTGAGGTAAAAACTGACTGATTATCTATGCAAAAAATATGTATACTTCTCTCTAACTGTTTGGTATTTCAAGTGAAAGGCTTCTGTCGTAATTGGAACAATGAACACCTGTTAAAGAATGACAGCAAAAATGCATCCATTTAACAGTCGTTCCTCTTGCCCTAAAATATGCAGAAAGGTTGATGACAATTATAAAATCTGTGTATATCCATTACAAAGGCAGTTCATAGTAAATGTCTTGTCTTATGCGAAGTCTTAACCCCAGTGGACCATTGATGAACCAGACGGCTGGTTAGATGTAAGAGCTAGATTACTAAAAAAATCACCCTCGCTACGCCCCTGGGGCGCAGAACAACTTGACTGAGGATATGGGCGCAGGATCTGTGTAAGCAAGTAATCACCGATTACCATTTGATATGTCCCTAGAAGAACAAAGCCACGATTCATCATCAGAATCAAACCTATTTTCACCTCGCCATTTTTTCAGAAACTGCAGTTCTCATTGTCAAAATAATGATGTCTGTGATAGATCAACAGGGATAGAACAGAACCTGAACTTCCTACAGCGCAAAAAGTGACCCAGACTAGACCTGAGGAAAGTTAAACTTTCTTTGGGGGGAGGGGGGGATATCAGATTTTTATTTTGATTATGAGATATGCCGGCTTGCTGATTACAGTTACTCATGAAGGGGAACAACCATAATAGTAAAATGAGCTACTTACAATCTGAGATGGAGTAAAGATTTAGTCTGGTAGGTCTGTTAATTTCGGAAACACGTCCTACGTTCAAAATAATGGTTAAAATCTGGCAACCAAGAGAGATTAACCAGGTTGGCCATTTAACAGAGAAAAGGATCGTTGTTTTTTTCCAAAGTAAGTCTCTATAATACCCAGTAAATCATCTCTCTCCGACAAGGATTGCCTGTCCAAAAGACCAATTTTCGCCCGTAGCTGCGGAAGTTAGTGAATACCTCTGGCCGAGGCTTAGTGCGCGCATGAAGCGGCGAAAAAACCACGTAGCAGGAATGCATCTGTACCGCGTTTGCTTTTGAGTTTGGAATAGAGTAACAGTGTGAACCCACGAAAACCTCATAAGCCACGTGGCGCCGCTGAGACATTGATTACATCACTTCCTCTTCATTGTAAATCAGACGAAGCCGACTCCTGCTGATCTGGTCAAATATGACATCACTGAGCATGGGCCATGAGATCTGCCTACGTCACTATTTCAGTGTGGTAGCTGATCTGAACCTCGTAGACTGACACCCTAGTGAGAGAATAGGGAAGGGGAATAAGGTGGAATTGTTTCTATTGTCATCAATAATCAATCTTTAACACTATTCACATTCTACTTCTTCTGCTTCTCGCCCACTTTCTTCTTCTTCTTCTTTCTTCTTCTTCTTCTTCTTCTTCTTCTTCTTCTTCTTCTTCTTTTTCTTCTTTTTCTTCCTGTTTTTCTTCATGCATGTCTTTCCAGGCACTGCATCTCTAACAGCTTGTCTGTACACTTTTTCGTCTTTTGCCATTCTCCATTTCGTTGTTTTTCTCATGTGTAGTGTTTCCTATAATGACTTTTTTTCCCGTAGTCATCTTTTGTTGTTCATACTGCCCTCTAGGATGGTTCTTCTTAATGTGAGCAGTTCGGAACTGTGATAGGTTTACAGGTGGACACTAGTCTTACACAATGAAGTTAGGGAACAATATACAGGCAGTCGGTATCATTTCCAAAGCATTATCGATTTCCAAAAGTTGTTTTTGCTATGAATATTGCTTGATTGTTGTCCTCAATCAGATAGACGCACGTCAGTCCGCACCAGTAAAAGTGGTTCAGAAGCCCCCATATACATCTCCCACAACGGCTTTGAGCAATCCATGAAACCGCTCCAGAACAGCTTTTCATCCTGAACAGCTTTCAAGACCACGAAACGAGGGGCGTTCCTGCAAGCAAGCCGAGTTTATATTGCATGAGACTGCGCAAAACAACATTGGCAGACTGTGCCTGTGTTGGACGGCATGAAAATAGCTAAAGGAATTTCTCGACATGTGGGAATGTATAAAACAAAAACAAAGTAACAAAAAAGACAAATTACCCAGATTGCCAAGATGACCACTGAACATTAAAAAAAAAAATACCAATTCAACCAAAGAGCAGACAAAGTAAAGAAGAAATAGACAAATAATACCAATTTTGCTTAAGACAAATAATGCAGACAACTGAGATTTTGAGCATTAACAATGGGATCTCTAACCATCGTAAGAATTTCGTAAGTGCATTGGTGCTGAATGCATCTTTGATAGCGTTCAACATGCAGAGTAAGTGTAATTTTTACGATTGTAAAAGATTCCATCGTTAATGTGCAACTCTCAAAGTTATTAAATTAAGAAGATGGAAAACTGTACAAAATGTAATCTGAAGTTCTAAAATTTGACATGTGTACTTGTATTTCACGGACTTGTACACGCACGCACATTACTATTGTGAATATTGTTGTTGCTATTATTATTATTATTATTATTATTATTATTATTATTATTATTATCATCATTTCTATCATATCATCATTGCAAGGTTGGTTCTTGGGGGCACACCAACACGCCGAGTCTGTGCCCTCCAGCGCTTGGCCCGCGGCCTCAATATCGACTGACGCAAAGAGGATTTTTTTTTTACACCTCAGACGTGTTCACTTGATAAATTTAGCGAAACCTGACATTAGTAGTTAGTCTTCAATGAAGAACGGACGACCCGTATTACTGTAAGTTTCTTATGGTGTATGCCGTGTAAAACTCCCCAATTTGGATATTACAGTTTCAAAGCTTCAAACTTCTAGCATTATCTCACCACAGATCTCATGAACTCAAATTCCAGGAAATCAGTCCATAATTTCGAGTTTGCGAGGTGTCCTAGCTCGTGAGTGAAATTCTACACAAAAGACCTTGAGATCTGAGCATTATGTCAATGCAGGTTTATCAAGGGTGTAAAGTTTGAGGCCGTGAAGTCCTACCATATTATACTGTCAGTATAAAGATATATTATTATATGTTCTCAGTATAAAGATCGCCTTGTTTGCTGTGATAAGGCTCAAGGACGCAGTCATTTACTCTGAAAACTCTTGGCTGGCTCCTGGAGTGAGCCGACAGCCTATGCCCAGGAACAATCCGACCATCATGTCACACTCCGGTATGATATGATGTTGTTTTCAAGGTTTGCTGCTTTTTATGCGTGGTCGGCTATAAAAACCGTTGCCTGGATGCAACAGCCCTGTTACTAAAATTCCCACTCATGACTGTTTTTGGAAAGAGTGGAGGGGTCATATTAAGTTCTATGTGTCGGAAGAAGAATATATATATTTAATATATTTGTCGTCGCTGTTCACTGTTTATTTTTACAAGGGATTGTTGTGGCCACTCTGATACGATTTGTATGTATTGTGTGAATATGATACAATAATCTGTTTTCCAGTCAATGTTGCAATGTAGTACTATTAAGAATTAAGAGCACGTTACATTGCAATAGATGTGCCCATTGATAATTGCTACAACCTTTGTGAAAAGTGGTAAAAACGACAGCGGTAGCTATTACTTCTCCGCCATCCGCATTGCTAAAATTACTACTGATACTACCATCACCACCACTTCTTATCCAAAAAGACTAAACTATTTCAGCCACTGATCACCATTGTTTTTACAACACCAAATCACTAATCGTTAAGTAAAATAACTACTGTTACTATATGAATATATGAATTCAGCTTTCTATTAAGATATATGACAACTGTCACTGCTATTACCAGAGGCATCAGCCTGCCATTCTCTCTTCTACTACCATAACTACAGCGGCTGCTACCGCTACTACATGTACTATTTATCTTAAACACCAACACCAGTACCACCACCATTATCACCACATGACTTCTGCTGCTATACTGCTACCTTTATTACCAATGCTTTTTGTACACCACAATGACCACCATCGCTCCTCCTGTTTCTTCTACAATAGCGACTGCTGTTGCTACCATTGCTGCCATGATAACCGAACTATGGTGTCACTATAACTACTACCACCATTTCTGCCAAGGCCTGCCGCTTCTGTTACATTACTAATCTGCAGCGAGAGGTACTACAGTGGCTGCCAACAGCAGCAATAGCAGCAGTCGCTTTAAAGAGTTTACCTACTGCTTTATTTGTTGTTGTTGATGTTGTTGACTAATCTGATTGTATTGTTTTTTGTCCCGTTACCATAGATGACTTGTTCATAAGAAGGTAACAAAAAAAACCAAAAATCCTGTCATCTCCAGTGATACAAAAATTTGTTATTGTCATTTGTTTAATCCATGATGCCGCTCTTAATATTTAACGGTTTGCGTTTTGTGTACTGAACGACTAGTTGAAGAGAGAGAGAGAGAGAGAGAGAGAGAGAGAGAGAGAGAGAGAGAGAGAGAGANAAAGAGAGAGAAAGAGAGAGAATGAGAGAGAGAAAGGTGGGGGAGGGGGGAAGACGGAGTGAGGGAGACTAAAAGATTAGAAGTGAATTAAATAAAAGACTGGCTGTAGATATCTAATAAACATGGTGACAAACAAATAAATGGACAAAAAAATAAACAAACTAGGAAGTGGAATGTGTGCAGCTAGCATTTTCATTTAATAGCAGACAATTAAATAAAATAAAAAAAAAAAATCAACATTGACATCAAGTATCAAAATCTTATTGCATCTCTCCATTGGAACAGAACACAAAATCCATTAGCTGGCCATTGATAACATTGTAGGGACTGCTGGCCTGTTTGTAATATTGCCATAATGAACTGCAACCGAACGGCTATCATTTGTTTTTTGTTAGCTGTGACATGACCGTACTATCTACGAGGGCTGTCCCACTGGAAACCGGACAAGGGCTATATCTTGGAAACTATTTAAAATTTTTGCAATTCTGTAAACGCACACTTGTAGATCAACCATTTCGGAAATTCCCCAAGAAGCACCATGAGCACCGTTCAATACGTATTTGACAGCTCAACAAAAATGGCCACCCCTTTAGAAAAGTGGTCAAAGATAGAGGTAGAGTGAAGAAGTGTCATTTGTTTTCTTCACGCAAACGGGCTGAAACCTAATGAAATCCACACAGAAATTAAAGCAGTTTATGGTGAGAAAGTCTTGGGAAAGTCACAGGTATATGAGTAGTGTAAATTGTTCAAAGCCGGGCACACAGTTGTCGAAGATCATAAGCAAGGGCGTTGTCTTTCTGTCAAGACAGAAGACAACGTCAACCGTGCCGAAGAGCTCATTCAAAGTGACAGACGGCTCAAAATTCGTGAAATATCGGAATAGACTTGTTCCGGCTTATCGCTGACCTGGAAATCACTGGTGGCTATTTTTTAGCACCCGGTACAAGCGCCGCGCAAGCGACCGGTTAGTACTGTATTTTGTAGGCTACACAGAACACGATGCTCTACCGTCATATCAAAATGTCGATTAAACGTTGTTCCTAGTGTTGTTGTAACAGTGACGGTCGGTACAAGGATCGGCCACATATGGAGGAAGTCACGTTTAGACCCTTTCCTCGGCCTAAAACTCAACTAGAGAGATGTTTGAAGTGGATTCGGCTCTGCATCCGACCACACACGCAGCTTAATACTGACAAGATGCAGAGTACTACTTCGTTTGTTCCAAGATAATAATCACACAACAGGCTAGATTCTAGATTACTGTGCCTACTGTCATTGGGTTTCTTTTCTCACCTTGGTCATGACACTAAAGTTTTGTTTTTATATAATATGTCAAATCTAGATCTAACTCAGCATGTGTGAAGTAAACACTATAAGAACATAAGACTGAGGTGTATCTGCCTCCATATCGGTGTGTAGATAGTGTTACACCAATGCCAACTTACTAGACTAGTTGTTTTCTAGACTTGCTTTGTAATAATGAAGAAAGTCCTGACTGACAACTATTTTAATCTACATGGAACCCATTGTGACTCTTCTGCCTGCTTAGCGCTGAAACCACTGGTGGCTATTTTTAGCACCCGATACAAGCGCCGCGCACGCGACCGGTATTATATAATGAGTGCTTGTGTCTTAACTGGTTGTATAATTCCGGAGCACAGTAGAGCTGTGCCCTTTGCTAAGTTCGTGAAACATGTCAAAGGTTGACACGGTGGGCATCTCAGAGAAATTGTGACTGGCTTTCATCAGGGTAGGAAGGGTAAGCAATGTTCCTTCAAGTTACATGTACTTCAACACGAAGTTTCTCTGTGACCGTCTGTGATCTATTGTCGAGTAGTCCATCAGGATCAAACTCCACTCCTAACCTATCAGCCTACTCACATAATATTACAAGTTCATTCTTCCTTATCTGGTTGACAGTAACACCTCTTTTTCGCAAAATGTCCTGCAGAAAAGCAACGTTTTTGAAGGCGAAATCACGACCAACACCACTGTCCGCTTTTGTGTTTAGAACAAAGCTAGTACCGGATGCTAAAAATAGCCACCGGGGGTTTCCGGGCCAGCGCTTAGCATGGACTATTGTTAGACATTTCCAAGTCGTCGGTCCATAGAATCGTTTTTGATGAGTTGGGCTACCCCAAGATGTCTGCTCGATGGGTTCCAAAACAGCTGACTGATGATCACAAGACGCAGCGAGTTGATGTCTGCGAGACTTTGTTGACACGGTGCAGACGAGTTGGTGAGGGTAATACGAATGCGGTTGGTGACTTCCAAGGCTATGATGAAGACTTCTTGGGAGGTATAATTACAGGTGATGAGACATGCTTGCATCATTCAACGCCAGAGACAAAACGAGATTCCATGACTTGGAAACACCCCTCTTCATCACCACCGAAAAAGTTTAAGATTCTGCCGTCTGCAAAGAAGATCATGGCCACGGTTTTCTGGGATGCTCAGGGTATTTTGCTTCTCGATATTTTGGATCCAGGACAGACCATCAGTGCTAACAGATATTGTCAGACTCTTGATAAACTGAGAGAGGCTATACGCCGCAAAGACCTGGACGACTGACCAGAGGTGTGATTCTGCAGCACGACAAGACCACCCCTCATACCGCAAACAACACCAAAGACTGGGTCCAAAGGTATGGCTGTTAAAAAAACTATAACGGAAATTAATTGAGTTACACCCCTTGATAAAAGAGAGTGAGAGCCCTTGGAGGAAGTGAGAGAATAAAATGACAGTTAGAGCGAAGTTTGTTTTGTTTATGTTTTACATCAATGGCTGGGAAGTTTTACCCCCCTCTGATTACCACCTTTTCGGTCCCTTGAAGCATCATCTGGCTGGACAGAGGTTCACGAACAACGAAGACAATATTGAAGCAGTGCAGGACTGGTTGAAATCTCTTGACGCAACTGTTTTCAAGGAGGGTTTCTTTTCCCTGGTCAAGCGATGGGGAAAATGTATCAGTCGTAATGGTGATTATATAAAAAAAATAAAGCATAATTCAAGGTACTTTTGGTGAAAGTTAGGTCAAAATAAAGCTAAAACTGTTGATTTTATAGCCCTTTTCCGGTTTCCCGTGGGACAGCCCTCGTAGCTATTAGAAATTCGCAACTATTACAGGAAATATCTGTGTGCTAATGTGTGTTAAATTTCAATTGCATAAGTTTGAATTCTTAAAGTTATTAAATACTGAAATTCAGTGATTAAAAAAAACAACATGTTTGGCCAGCCAATATCATAATATAATTATGTAATCAATAAGGTCTGTATTTCTTTCGACCAGACTACTGGAATCCAGGCAAAACTGGTTTAAGAAAGAAACATATTTAGTTTGAACATTCGAAATTTACATTATTCAGTATACGGGTTTCGATAAAAGAATCCATGATTCATATTTTGTTCATTGTACACACTGGCAGAGGTGGGCATGCTCGTATGGCATTTCTTTATGCCACAGATACAGGCCAATCGGCCCTCGGGGCAACGTATCTAGGTCCTCGCAGATGGCCGAAGGGTCTTGCT
>JAWQUT010000114.1:1458017-1491221 GCA_033807755.1 Ellobium chinense | reverse complement strand
GGGGGGGGGGCATATGGACAACGACACAATTGAGGCATGTGTTTCGAGCACTTCGGCTTAGGACCATACATACCCGACGGCGTAACGACTGTGCCAGTCATTGACGGGCTCGTGCAGGGGAGGAACGAACCATCACACTCTTTCCTATCTGGTGGGCGAGCTCTACCCCAGGCCATAGACAGGATGACCACCGTCTCTCAAAGGGTATCTCGCAACAGTCCAAAGCAAGTTGAGTGCCCAGCGGTAGAGTGGTCAGGCTCCGGAGGCAGGGGTGAGCTGAAGGGATACCAGATTGGGCTTCCCTGGGGATACGGAATAGGGAGGGTGTTCATCCAGTGAGCATTCCGCCACCCCGCTCTCTCCGCTCTCTTGCAACAGTAAACCGGTCCGGGATCTTTATCTTTTTTCTTTACCCAATGGATCGATTGAGTCACAACTACCGTACACTGGCCCCATACCATTGGTAACGAAACTTCTAGTGACAGCGTGGCAACTTTTATAAAAGTTATAGTACGTCATGGATTCCTTTGTAATTTCAGCTTTGTGATTGTGCTCGCTCGTAGCCTTGGTCGTTTTGGGAGAACGGGGGCTTTCCGCAGAGCCACCGATTCAAGGGCGGGTGGCCATCCATCCCCATATCCCCTTTTGAACGCAGACTACCCCCGTGGTGTGGCGAGTCGGGGTAGCCAGCTAGGACTTCATTGCACCCAGAGGCCCGAAAGTAGGCCCGGTCATTGGCCTGCCGGCACCGGTGATCCTAAACGGGGATAAGCTACGGCTCCACACCCCCATTTCACTTCGGTCTGAAGGATACCACCCACCCGGTCCCAGGAGTTCATTTCATGCCGCTTTGCAACTCTCGGGTTCCCCCTCCTGAATTCTTTGGAGGGGTGACTTGGCGAACTCGGTGGGCTGTGGGTGTTACCCACTCGAAATGCACAGATACCAGGCAATTTTTATCACTATGAAAAATTTTATACCATGTCAAAGGGCAATGAAATTTAGAGAATTGCTTGTTTGTTTGTTTGTTTGTTTGTTTGTTTGTTTGTTTGTTTGTTGAAGGGCTTTACGGCGCATCAGCTCGATTACGTCTACCTTGCGCTTTCTGGCTGTAAGACTAAACTACTTGTTTGAATCCTATCAAGGCCTTATAGTGGCCCTAGACCTACTCTTCTACTATTTGAGAGTCTATCACAATCATGTAACTTTCCTAATAGCATAAGAAAACGATTCCTCATAATATTGTTTTGTTCTTAGGTTTTTGAGCACTTACATTCATCGCGACCGCTCACAACTCTGAGCAAACTGTTACTGAAAGCTGCATTTGACCTAACTAATGGTGTACGCTGTTGTACGTAAACACGGGCGTTTTGTTTTTTTTTCCGTTGTGCACTTTCTCCTGAGTCTTCCAAACAATCTCAGAGGAGGGTTGCTAGATTTGGCTTTGATTTTTTTCCGTTGAACATTGACTGATTTCCTGTTCATAGTTTATTTCGTCTCTTTCTGTCAAACTGTAAATTTGAATGATCGGGCTTCTTATATAATTGGCCTGAGGAGCACAAATCAAAGAATGATCTTAAAATTATATTGTTAACCAGAGAGGGTTTATGATGATTGTAACATCCACGTATATTCAGGACATAGACAGTTCATAGTAAATTTCTTGCCTTATATCAAATCTCTGCTCCAGACATGATCTGCCTCTTTATTGGCTTTTATTGTGAGTGATTTGGCTTCAGCTGCAAGAAAATGTCTGGCAACCCTGCTTTATACTCATTTTTTAATCAACAACAACAACAACAACAACAACAACACCACCAACAACAACAACAACAACACCAACAACAACAACAACAACAACAACAACAAAAGTATTAGTTGTGTTTCCTGGAGACAAAGCCACGTTGATCTGTGTCACGAGCAACTTTTTGTCATAGAATGAACAGTACTTAGAATGGTATGAATATTTTAACTGTCTTTGGTAACTTTTATAAAACGTGTCTTGTGTTGTAATTTGTCTTACCATTAAAATAGTAGGGTATAATATAGGGGAAGTATGTCAATGCATATTTATAGAAAAAAAATATAGCTCAGCTCCATGAAGATCTTTTCCCACCAAAAAATCGATGATTTTGTCTCTCCATCCATCCATCCGTTCATTCATCCACAAACGCTGAGGGCAACATGCATTTGGAAGCAACAAACCAGCAATGTAAGTATAGACTAGATATAGTATGACTGTTGTGAAGAAAACAAAGAAAGAAAACGTGACCTTAGCGCATTACTTACGCAAGTGAGGCAGCAAGGACCTTATAAGGCTGGTTAAATGGGGATGGTGGTAAACTATAGCTAAAAGCTAAGAAAACCGCGCAGCCGAAAACATTTTAATTACACAAAGGTCTTTTGGCTTGACAGCCAGACTAATCCGTGCGAGTATTTTGGCTGGATAATTGGACGGTATGATGTTTCTATGTGACAGAGCCCAGCAACATGCCTCTCACCATCTTCCAAAACAGAAAATTAATTATAGACTGATACATAATTTGAAGGTTTGAGTCAGTGTCATTATCCATTAAGCTAGAGAGCAATTAACCGGTATGAGTTCACTTTAGCTCATGAACTTAGGATGAAAAAAACAAAAACCTGGCAGTCGGATGGGGAGATAACTTAGAAAAATGTTTTCTTGATTAAAAATGCATTCCAGCCATTCCCTAGGGTCTATTCTGGTTGTCCAGCCCGTATATTCACTCCGTTTTTATTTATTTCGCAGGAATGGCAGCTCTGTTTACCAGTCACAACGTTTGCTTATTAGTGACTCGGTTACTCAGTTTTTCACACTAATGTGCCTGACTCTCAGACCATGGCGGAATGGGGTTTGTCCTGGCTGGCCGATTCGGAAAAGCGAAATCGGATAACAGCTGAATGAGGACTCAGTCATTGGTTGTATATGAGCCAGTAGATCTCATTCTGCCTTGATACCCTGTGGGTGGAGTTGTGAAGCCACTGTACTGTGAGAGTTAATCTAGAAATCCGATTAGCGCCTTTTCTTTAACCGTTTAATCCGCTACTCTTATTTTCAGTAAATGAACAGTAACATGGCATAGGCGTTGGCACGAATGGGTCACTTAACTACTAAAAAATGTATGGAACCAAGGCCGTAACTACCTCATCTGCCTCCCGCCACCCGCAAAAACCATAGCTGAGGAAAAAATTTGAAACATAACTGAAAATTTGAATCATGATTTGCCTATTTAAGACATGGAATTTCAAGAAATGAATATGCATGAAAACCGTTCCACTGCCTTTAAAGTAAATCGAGGGGGTCTGGATCACTCTGGGAACATGCTCACCTCCTCCTCTCCCCCCTCCCAGGATGGAATCTAAAGGAGCAATTTAGGGCAGTTTCGACCATATTTTGTTTATATTTGAGAGAATTTTTAGGCCACAAGAACATAAAAGTCGTTCCACAGCCTTGAAATGGAAGATAGGACTAACCCCGTCTAATGTCAGCCTAGAGAGAACAATCCAACAAGAATACTCGCACATTCACGTGTATTGCCTTCATCTACCTATCATAGCCACAACAAATAGTTAGCAATACGGTCATCACCACAGTTACTGAATCTCATATGTTACAGCAAATACACACCTAGAAGGGGCCTAGGATCCGCCCCAGATACTCTTTTTTTTTATCTACAATGTTTGAATACCTCATTTTCTGTGATAATGTCCAAAACCTCACATCTGAATTTCAATGGCGTTTACAACACTGTTTCTAAAACACTCCCTCTTTTATTTCTCTCATTCTCTCTCTCTCTTTCTCTCTCTCTCTCTCTCTCTCTCTCTCTCTCTCTCTCTCTATCTCTCTCCCTTTCCCCTCGCTCTTTTTCCCTACTCTCTTCTTCTCCTCTTTTCTTTTCTTTTCTCTTCTCTACTCTTCTTGTCTTGTCTCTTTATCCTCATTTCCTCCGGGTTCCCCTAATTACTGGTCCTCCCCTGCATTGCCGAGGTTGTGGGGTACTAGTTACGGCCCTGTATGAAGCCCTCGACTCGTTGGTTATAGACATCAATAGAGATATAAAAATGATTACATATGACAATATGAACTAACCCAGCAAGCCAGTTTTAAGTTCATATTCTGTTGCACATACATCTACCTCTGTCTGAGGCCATAGCCGAAACGTTAAGGGTTGTCATACATTTTTGTATTATTCACCTGTCCGGATCGGTCAGTCAGGACAAAAAATCCCGTATTTGTCATGACCTGATAGTGCGCCACCACAATGTGAATGACTGAGTACTGCTTACAGTTACTGGTATATATAGAGTTGTGATTGGAGAGCAGAGCTATTAAGTAGATAAAAAGTGGCCGTCGGCTGGCCTAGTTTAGCCAAGTAGAAAACTATTTATAACTTTTCGGAAAGTGAATTTTTATGATTTTATTTCCAGATCATGAAAGACTCTCTCTACCAACTCCTACTAGGAGACCAGAAAACCGGTTGTAGGTGGATCGGAGCATACAATGAGGAAAGGGCACAATATCCACCTACACCACATGAGCAGGACAGAGAACCGAGTGCACGTGCCGCCAGAACAACAGACATCTTTGCATGTCCGGCATACCTGTCCGGATTACCAGACCCTCCAAGAAGAGATTTGGCCAAAGGTACCTGATGCCAGTCCCAAGCTGTGGGGTACCCTCTTAGATCTGGAGAGGACTGTCAATTTTACCAACAGAACAAACCTGACAGCAAGGCAGGGAACGAAGAAGAAGAAGAAGAAAAAAGAAGAGGATGGAGAATTTAATCAGTAGAGAGATCTCACAAACACCCACAACTCTCCTAGTCTTTGCCACCCTCCTTTGGACAAATTTGCGATCCACCCTTGCTTTCTTGCTAAGATCAGACTACAGTTAGAAAGCCATGCTTGTTAATGTCATTTTATGGTAAGGAGTGGCGCTCCATTTGGCAGCAGTCATAATCCTATACTGTAGTACATGTATATTGGTCACAAAGAGAGAGCGATTTGGAACATATTATACGTCTATTGTGCTACTTACCCAATATATTTAAATTACATTTTATTTTCATCAGCAAGGATGTTTCCTGTTGTTCTGGGATTGCTATATCTTTTAACAGGAGGTAAGAATAAATTAACATAGGGTCGGGGAAAAAAACGGATCAGAGAGAGCGAAAAAGAGAAAGAAAGGGAGAAAAAGAGAGAGAAACATAAGATCCTATTTCATGACTATCACAGCTGAATGCGTCTCCATGTGTCTCTCTCTCTCTCTCTCTCTCTCTCTCTCTCTCTCTCTCTCTCTCTCTCTCTCTCTTTCTCTCTTTCTCTCTTTCACTGTGTAATTTCTATGAGATCTTTGCTGACAAAAACCATGAGGAATGCAGCTGTGAACGTATTGCTTATATTTCTACAGTATATTATAATCCAGAGTAGCTGGCGGTAGCTTATTGTCCCAGGTATTTTAGAGTCAGGGCCGTGATTAGTACCCCCCCCCCCCCCCCCCCCNCCCCCCCCCCCCCACTCCTGCATTGCGGGAGGGAAAAGGAGGTGGAGGTGGAAGTGGATCCGATGATCAAGGATCCCTTGAGAAAAGTAGAAGAGAAACGGCACGAAAAACAAAAGAAGAGAGAGACGAGAAGAAATGGTTTTGCTTTTGCTCGAAGAGAGTAGGAGCAGAAGGGACGAACGAGGTAGTTACGGCTCAGCTTAGAAAACGGGAATTTCATTCAGTGGATACTCCATTCTGATCCAAAGAACCTTACGAACGACCTGTACATTGTGCGCTTATAGCTTTCTTGACGGGCGGGGGTGGGGGGGGGGGATAAACAACTCACAGAGAGTTTGAGAACTACATTTTCCCTCCGCTAATTATTAAATAACTATTTAATTTGATGATATCGTCATTGTGCTTCCGAAAATGTCATTTTCCACACTCCTGAGAGAACATGGGTGAAATGTTGTTGTTTTTTTTAAAGGAGTCTGCATGACTGTATCCTTGCAACTGACGGGAAAATATTGACACATTTTTTTTTTTTTGGATGCCGTGGGTCAGTTTGGAGACATGGTGACGATATCGTGGTGTCGAGACAAATGGTGAGTTTTAACCATAGAGATATATCATTTATATATATATATCTATGGTTTTAACTCACTTCACAATGTCACAGTAAAAATGGTTTCCCCTTCCCAATTCTAGTAATGTCTATTGGTTCTGTGGACAAAACACCTCAAACGGCTGTATACCTTAACAGGAAGGTTCGAGTGCATACATACCAGAAATGCGATGTACTTGAATGGCATGGGATGCATTCGATATGTGTTATTGATGTTATTGAGAACAATTTTGGTGTAGACACGAACTTTATCGCAACACTTCCCCGTCCCACAGATGAGTTGTCTATGTTCAATAATGCATATCACAGCAAAAGATATTATGTTCGCCTTTGTGTCTTACTCTGGGAAGAAGAAACAGAATCAAGGTAAACTGCGAAAATGCATGAACACGAGCGACACCGAAAGCAAAAGAAAACAATAGCAAAGAGAGGTAAGATTCAGAGGAAAATAATATACTGCCATTAAATTCTTCACATCAGTCTCACAAAAACTGACTTTCTGTCATGTTCAAAATTTAAGACGGGGCTATCAAGCAGTGATCTGTAAAACATTTCCCAACGTGGCCGTAATAAATTGCGATGTAACTTTCAGGCTGTAAAAATGCTGAGAAAAGAATCTAGCCCAAACAAATTTATCTTTCCGAACACGTTACATGTAAAACATACCAAATGCACAACATACGATTAAAGTAGGACACGCACGTCAAAAATAATTTTGCGTTTTTCAATACTTTTTCTCTCTAAAAGTTATCTATGGTTCCCATCGAGTCAATTTTGCGAAGAAAGAGCATCGTTCTGTTACCATGCGTGTATGTAATATGACGCAATAAGGAGAACTAGGGTTACCGGATTTGGCCCTTGCGTCCATAATTATTCCCCCTTCCCCGATCAGCAAAAACGCTGACGTCACTTACGTTCCAGCAGCCACAGACACCTCTACCTGACAATATATTATTCAGCTTTTAATTAAGATTCTGGTATTCCAAATTCAAATGTAAAGTTTGACAGTGTAAGCCAGAAAAAGTATGCTGCACTTTTATTGCCTCAGTATGATTTCGTTTGGCATATGTACTGTACACAGAGGAATTAAAACATTCATACCAACATGCTGTCACCCGTCCGCAGAGCACTGGCTAGACAGCTTGGCCATGTATGTAGCAAGAACGTATTTGACGTAAGCTTATGGCCGCCACGCGCGCAGTGGTTGTAACAATTCGGACTTTGGATAATGTAACCCTGTGGGTTGTCTGGGGCCAGCAGAGGCGTTATAGCATTATGACAGACACTTGAAAGACTGTTTTATTGGAATAATAGGGTATCGTATGATTTAATATGGTCTGTAGGACGGTGCAGTCTTCCTTTAAGGTACATAAATATTCGGGTACTGTTGAGCTCTGACCACTATTTTGGGACACCTTCCGGCCATGCTGAGTGGAGTGCTTGTTGTAATGAGTTTTCTTACACGGGCATGAAACAATCTATATTTTTAAAAAGAAAACGATGTCGAGAATAGTTGAATAAATATTTACGAAATGCCCCACTAGGTAGGGTCGGCGTGATGCTGGAAGGTTACGCTGTTAAGTCTTTATAGATCTGTATTCAAACATAATCGTTGCGTTAATTAACACATTTGCGGTAACCACGGGAAGCCTTCAAAACATTACAATGTTTACCGTAGTTAACGCGGTACTCAAAGCGTAGGCTATATAAGATCACTATGCTTGGTTTTGCCATTTTTTTTTCGTCACCATGGACTATAATATTTAACGCTTCGCCATCCGCTCGTTTCCGTCGGCAGGCAAGCCTACCCCTATATATATCTCAGTACAAATGATTGCCACCACTGTCTCGACTCAAAATGGATTTGATTTCGTATTTCAAATAATAAACATTTTTAGACTACATCAGTTTTCTCTACGGTAACGTCCTGAGAAACAGTAGGTAATTTCATGCGATATGAAATGTTTCACCCGTGAAATTCGGAAAAATAGCGCTCCGAAGTGGACCGTGCGACTGAATTCATATTAATGAATGTCCCATCATACTTCTCCTCTATTTTCATACCCCAGGTATAAAGCATTAGGCTTTTCAAGCTGCCAGCTGGACCCAAACGCTCTTCTCACAACTCGGCTGGTCAGTCACAAATCACTGTTTAGATCATTTTCCTGCCTAGATTTAATGCTCACCACAAACACAGCAAAGCCATGAAAATGCCTTTCTAAGTTGTTATGATTGTAAATACACCGTCTTTTTCTCTCGGGGCTGAGCCAAGAGAGCCATACTTTGTCTTTACATGCCGATGCCATCAAAGAACATGACCAATGCAGATATAGTTCTAGTCAGTGGCGGATTTAGGCTCATCAGAATAATGTTTCATGGAAAGAAAAAAAGTATATGAAAGGAGTGAGCGAGGTGAAAGAGAGAGAAAGAGAGAGAGATAGAGAGAGGAAGGGGGAGAAGTTAGGCGAGATCAGGTAAATGTTAATTTTTATCTAGTTTAAACTTTTTGCTCTGCCAGATTTTGAGCCAAACGTGGTCGTCAGTTTCGCTGGGCGTTTGGCAAAGGCTTCCCATGGGGCCCCCAGTTACCAGAATGAATCAAACAAAAAAATAATTCGTTAGGAAATTTATCAATATTCTCTCTCTGTCTTCTGTCCGTCTGTCTGTCTGCCTGCCTGCCGGCTTGTCTGTCTGTCTGTTTGTCTGTCTGTTTGTCTGTCTGTCTGTCTGTCTGTCGGTTTGTCTGTCTGTCTGTCTGTCTGTCTGTCTGTCGAGAATGGGAGGCGTGCATCTTTCCCGGCCCGAGACCGCACTGCGGATCCTAAATAACCCCGTGAATCCAGTAATTCCATTTCCAACCCCTTCCGATCATACTATAATCTGTACCCTCACCCTTCCCTAACGGGACCATTATTTGTGGTGGCGAAATATGTAAAAAAAAAAAAAAGNGGGGGGGGGGGGGGGGAAGGAGAGGGAACGCAACACTTTGTCCTCTATTGTTACAGGACCTTCGATGGAAGATTGAGTTACATTATCCGGAAATGGAAGTAGATTTGCAGGATCTATAATGGAAAGTAAATTTATAAGCTCTCCACTGGATGTATTTACAGGTTTTCTATTGAAAGTAGGTTTACATGATAAATTAAGAAGACCTCCAGTGGGAAGTAAATTTACAAGACTCCAGTGGAAATCAGATGGACAGGCTTGTAACCAAAATATGCGGGACATTCGGTATACACACTGAAATGACACCATGATGTGGCCAACATTTTGTTTGCTCAGCAGCAAACGTATACTGCACACAAAGATTTTGCAAAAAGCAGCCATAATTTCGTTCACTACAGCACAGATGTAAAGAAATGTGGTGTGGCCATGATAAAGCAATGGTCGGGAAGTAATTTAATCACCATAGTGGAAACACAGTGTTTGTGCGAAGATGTATGCATGGGGAGACAGGCAGACGTAACAGTGATAGACCACGTGATCAGTTAGGCGATTAGTCTCAGAGTATTCTTTAAGAATATATATAATATAAATGAGTTGTTAGGCCTACAATGTGTAGTTGTTACAAGTAGAATCCAAGTAGGTTTACTATTTCGTTCTACAATGCGGAATTTTCTTCATGTTAACAGTGCCATCGCCTTTTTTTTCTGAGTTATCTTAGAAATGCACCGTTAAATTTTTTTTAAGATATCATCCCTAACATTGTTGGTAATTCGGACCTATACCTAGACTGTATTTAAGCTATTTCAGAAGCCAGAGGAAATATACCTGATGGGACCGCCTTTGTGAGCGGCTACAATATGATTCATTAATATTGATTGACAGATCAGCCGGTTCACAAACACGTCAAAGTGAAGTATTGGAGTGAACTGATTATATAGGTCATGGATTATGACAGTTTACAACTTATCGGTTTTGTCTCTTGAAGCAAGTCGATCTTTATAATCTTACGTCTGGAAATACAATCTTATGTCTGGAATATTCTGAGGAATATGTAACACAGTATCAGCGGAGAAGGAGAGAAAAGCTTGAAGAACTATAAAATCAGAATAAAACTACTTTGAAAGAAATATCTAAATCTTCACTGAACAGATGGTTTCGTTAATAGAAATAAAATATATACGTATGGATGAATATTAAAAGTAGACCAGCCAGGGATCGCACATAATAATAAGAGGAAGCTCAAACTTTCACCATAGCTATGTATTCGCCCTGCTCCAATAAGTTAGAAGTCAAGGGAAGGATCTACAGATCAAAGGCGTTCTGATCCACATCCTTTGAAAGACCAGTTCTGCCAGATATGAAAAGATCTCTGCGCCGACACTGAAGTGAAACAATGAACAGGTCACTCAGGCCACATTAACGGTGACGTATTTTCAATTATGGCCAAAAATGTATGCTAGATCAACTTGTTTAACAAAATGGCGGGTATTTTCAGAATCGATTATTTGTGGTCCAAAAATGTTTGATTGGTCACACTGTTGACCCAAGCTGATGGACCACAGAATTATTTGCGACGCCCATTTCTATAACATGATATCAACGTCATCAAGTAGATCTACATATACAGTTATGTCAAAGAGAGGGCCAATCTCTCTTGTTTGGCACATTAATGTGAATATGGTTGAATCCTGAGGCATGCGATATTTTAACTCTAGTTGTGTTTCGCCTGTGACTGGTACGGTTCTAACTTCATTACATTTTTGTTTTTTGCGAGACAGTCAAAAAAGTTTTAGACTCTAATGAGTCTTAATTAATAACAGAGGTTGTATGGATATAAAATACTTGATTAGGACATGAGTGGTAGCTGTAGAAGTGGAGTTAAATGCTAGTTATATTATACCCTCATGAATATTATGGTATAAGAATAAATGTTTGCCACACAAACATCGCTTTCTTGAAGGAGAAGTGGGCCCAGAATCGGCGGTTGTTTTTTTTTTCTTTTTTACCCTCCTCAACGAGCTGGTGAAATCTGAAGATACTGTCGGCTGCTGCTAGCTGCTGTTTTAAGAGCTGTTCTCCTTGCCTTTTCACGGAGTCAAAAATTTATTTATTGAAATTTTTCGTAAAATCAGATTCTTCATAGCAATCACCATTCGCTCTTGAAGTGTGCCAGTTGAGTAACTCCCATAAATTATGAGGTTCACTTGGCAGATACTCGCTTTCCTCAACATTTGTTGCATCTTATTGGTAAACTCAACCTCTGCCATCGATTATGTGAATGTGGCACTGCAAAAACCGGCGTTACAATCCAGCACCTCAGAAGCCGGGGTAGCAAGTCCGCATTTCTTGAACGCTTTTGCACTAAAACGTATAATGAAACCATTCAGTGGTGGATAGTCGAGCTGCTTCGAGCTGAGAAGATCCATGCTGTCAAAATTATTTGGAGCATAGGCTGCAGAACTTCCATATTGGTGCTGCCTTAGAAAACCCGTCTAACAGTCCTCGAGGTTGGGCAGATTCCCGGAGAAATATGCGCGTTTGTGGATCATCAGTTGGGAAAAGGAGCAACAGAAACCATTTCTTGCTCGCAGCCAGTCGTCGGGCGCTACGTTTATGTTCGTAAATATGAAAATGAGATGCTGACATTATGCGAGATGGAAGTGCTAGTCGTCGAGGGTGACAACGCTTTTGGACCCGGAGTCTTAGCAACAGATTTAAGGCTAATCGAGGGCTCCAATAGTGGAAAACCACCATTTTATGCATTTAATCAAATTCGATCGATTGTGATGTACTATTCTCAGTGTTTCAACACAGCAGATGGAATCGCAATGATCATACAATATGAAGAGGAGACAGGATTATGTGAGTGTGTCCAGTACAGCCCGCTAGCTAATAAGGAATATATATATGGAAATAATGAAGATAAGGCATGGAAACTGTTTGATTCTGTTAGTAACCACTGACTAGTCATTTAGACGAATTGTGCACTACTGGGAATATCGAAAACAAAACAAGGACAAAATGTGTATTTCTGTCTATAACAAGACAGTCAGATCACTTCATACATGTAAAACTGATCTGTGCGACGAGTTTTTATCTTAGCTCTCATCACTTCCTCTTTGAGAATTTGTTACTACACACAGTTGTGATGAGTCTTAAAGCTGATGGATATTTGCCACATTTTTTTTTTTATGTAAAGGACACTAAGGTTGTTTCAAGCATCTAAAGATACATTTACACAGAATACACCCTTCTCCCCTCCCCCCCCCCNCCCCCAAAAAAAAAGTTGCCCTAGCATTTTTGTGATGCTTTCTTAGTTCTGGTCATCCGCCATAATGGATAAAAGATGCATAATGCATTCTTATTTTTGAGCATAATTTCTGTTACACCTAACCAAATTTATTGAAGTTCGGATATGCTGTGGAAAAAAAAACAACTCTGCAAATTATGAATTGCCGAACTGTGAGTTCATTCTTTTCCCCCTTCTCTGTTTTTGTTGCGTTCTGTGTCTTTCTGGCAGTTTTTTTTTTTTTTTTTNTTTTTTTTTTTTTTTTGTAACTTACTTATTGAAAAGTTTGTCAAACCAATAGTAAAACCTACTGAACAACAACACACTGCATAAAATAAAATTTTGGTTAGTTGACCAAGTCTTAATCCATTCAAATACCGCTTGCACAACCTAAAATGATTTAGTACAACTTTTAAGACTTTCTCCCCAAGCGGCATATTTTAGTGACAAGCAGTGTCGTGACGAAGTATCGATGCTTTTGATACACAAAACTTTTTGATGTCGATATCAAAATTCAAACTCTGAAGGTTCGATGCCGTTTCGATACTTTCGATGTGAGCGTGGGAAGTTTCTCAGCTCTGAATCAGCTGCAGCAATATCGAAAGATATCGCCCATGCCAGATACTTGCTTTTGAAACTGACAGGTACCTCTCTTGAAGAATTTAACAAATTAGGCATATTTTTTCCTGCTGTTTTGGGAAGGTAAAAGTACATAGAAGAAATTTTGCATGTGGAAATTATAATAATAGTTAATAGTGCCTCCAAGAACAAATGAATACGTGCTTTCTTCAATATATTTTCTCCTAATAAGCAGATTATTTTGAAATTGTGCACGCCCCCTTCGCCCCCCCCCCAAAAAAAACCATTTTGTCTTAAAATAAAAGGACATCTTTTACGCCCCCTTCTCCTCCCTTCGTAGTAAAAAGTTTTCTTAATAGTTTTTCTTTAGTAAACAAAGTTTCTTAACAGTCTTTCTTTAGTGAAAAACAGTTGCATCTATCATTTGGTCAAACATTTAGACTAGTAGTTTCACAGTTATGTGACGTAAAAAGAAAACACCAAATCATCGTTTTCTTGTGTGTTAGTTATTTGGATCATCCTTCTCGATAAAGTCAAAAACCAAAAACGAAGGAGAAATTTCATTACATGTGTAGAGACTCTAAGAATTTACTTGTGATATCTATGTGCGCCAACAATTCTCGCTTAAGGTTTTCGTTTATTCAGTCTCTCATAGACTTGGACAAAATACTGCGACCCGTGCCAAAGACACTGCTGATGTAAAAAGCAACATTGTAAAAGTAAAAGTTTACTGCTGACATTTCAAATCAAGGTTTTCTCCTACTGCCCCATTGTGAGTTGGAAAGAGGAATGTTAGAATCGGAAGGTTTTGGTAAACATGCGAGTGCTGTTTGCTATACAAACATTCGCTAGCAAAGATACCACTGTTAATTCTTGCCATAGCCTCCTCCGACACAAGGCCGTTAATAAAACGTTCTACTAAAAAACTTAAAATCTTAGGTGGTTACCGCCTTTTTGCCCAGTTCTCACGTCCGGTCTTCTCAAAAGGTTTTACATGTCTAACAACTGGCTAATAGGTGCGCATGGGAGAACCTTGGAAGCGCGTACATTACGCAATTTTCACATTGGAAGAGCGTACTGTCGTTCACATTGGAAGCGCGCATTCATAATCCTTTTAAACCCTTTGTTACAGGTAAATTTAAATATTCGATTATTTTTATTTTAATTTCTTATAATTGAACAAGTTCATCTTGGCCAGTCTCGGTTTAAAAAACTGCAAGTCTTGGGTCTCACTCAGCATTACAAAAACATTGAGTTCCAGACAGGTCAATGGCTGAAGATGTTTTTTGGGTTACCAGTACTTCCAGCATGTGAAATAAAACACTGTTTTGCGTTCGTCATCATGTCGGCCGCACCAGCTCCAGAAAACGCACAATCCTTCGCTGATTATGTGCTGTCTACCTATGTGCGAGATGATGCGCTGCACCCTCCACCAATTTGGGCAAATCAAGCTGAAGATTCCAACGCATGTGAAAGCTTCCATCGACATTTCGCTCAGTTGTACCACAGTCCACATCCGAACATCTTTGAGTTCCTTGAAAAGCTTTCCTCAGAACAGCAAAGGGCACTTCTTAGGATAAGAGCAGCACTGACACAAGCAAAGCCGAAAAGGAGGCTGACAAACAAAACACATGCCAAATAATGTGAGAAGGCATACAAAGATGGGACCCTGTCTCAAGAAGAATTCCTGAAAAGGGTATCTTATAAACTGCTCCCTGTTCTCTTGTGAAGGGGCTGTTTTCACTACCATTTTAACTTTTTATGCAATAAAAGTCATTTATCATCTTTAATGCGACCTCGAGAACTCGAGACAGTTCCAAGTCTGAAACGCAGAGGAGAGTTTTCGAGTGATCAGTAGATGGACAGACAATCACTTTGGTGATGTTGGACAGCAACACGCAAATCGTACGTAATTAATGTGTGTTGCTGTGTGACAAAATCATTTTTCTGCAACACAATTATTATATGAAGGTATGAACATAAAGTGTAGACAACTAGTCTAGGTATATCCCGAAGGAACTCTTTCCGATATAAATATCGAATTTATTTTTTTAGATGCGACTACAATTAACATCTCACCGATTATTCATGTGTACGCGCTTCCCATGTCTGGCAGTCTATTGTTCTATATAACAATACTACGCGCTTCCCAGGTGCACCCGTGCGCATGCTTCCTCACCACGACTTGCGCGCAGCAACCAAAAACGCACCCATTGTGTTGTTTATGCACCACTTGATGCATTAATTTTGTGTAACCTAGTTGTTTTCAGTGGCAATGCGTCACACCGTTGCAGCTATTAAACGCGCTTTATATATGCTCCACTGTTCGAATGACAAAATTGTTTTGATGGTTTAATTTATCCGTTACCTCTGGATAAGTCTGTTCGTTTTTTACCCTATTGTCGTTCTCCTCGTTATATGTGAGTGCTTCTACTGCGGTTCCTGGAAATTATTCTTATGTCTATTGCGTTTAAGCAGTTTCTTCTAAAAAGTTTTCTTAATGTTTACATTTTCAAGTTTCATACTATACAGCTGTTCAATTCTGAGAAACTTAACTATTATAGATTATTTCATACGTTTATGAAGAAACCTTTTACCACAGGCTTGGAGACGATATACAGCACAATTTTACTGTTAAGACAAATTGGTTTAGAAGCCTATGCAAAATTTGAAAACAATCCATTGAATAGGAAACGAGATTTAAAAAAAAACAAACTTTATTCATCTTTTTGTGAACGCACTATAATTACATACCGCTAATGCGTGTGCTTTTTCTCTTCAAGGGAGTGCTGTGCGTGATGTGTGGCGATGTGATCTAACAATCACAATAAATGATGGAATCAAAAAGGTAATGAAGATTACATATGTTTTAATGCAAACTGGAAACAAAATATATTAAGACATGGTAGTTTATTATCTAAGCGTTCTTATTCTACTCCTAAGTTGCTATCCACTGGGTCTAATGTAGACAGGGAAAAAGACAGACGGGCAGATTGGGGGGAGGGGGGGGTGATCCCTTTACGAGCCTGAAAACACCCAATAGACGATCTCATGCAGACCAAAGTAAGTGTAATTCATAGTGAGGCGAAATAAAAAAAGCAGCTGGCTCTCTTGAGTTGTCAATTTGCTAGTATTATAACCGATATTCGTAAATAGGACTTCGCTCTCAGTAGAGCTACCAGTTTTGAAGTTTTCTTGCATACAATGAGCAAAACGATTTTTACCAACGTTCCGGCTGTCAAACTACCTTAATATGCAAACATTTTGATGATGGTTAGGCATTTATGCCGTTATAGCCGTGTTTTTCGGCCCTTCAGTCCGATCGTGAAAAGATTATTTTGACAGCAGATAAGAATGAAAACACATCGGGGTTCTGATACAAAAGAACGTAATATAAATGACTTCTAATGTAGTCATCCACATTCAATTTTTTTCTCATAATGATATATTATGATCACGATTGCATAAATCTTAAAAGCGCCAATAACCGTAGAAAAATAATACTATTTGTTTTTAAGTTTTATATCTTTAAATAGAAGAGAATGACCTCATCGCAGTTACGTCACAAAATGTATGAAGCTGGATGTATCGACATGGTATGCTCTCAATTCTTCCAACTGAACATTCGACTCACAAGCACGATTTCAATGTTCTAATGGCCGATTTCGCAATCAATCGTTTACATTCGAATATTCAGGAGAACGGGAGTCGAACTATACAGCACGAGTAATAATAAATTTGAAGTGTTTATGGGATCAGGGGTAACTGATAAAAAATAAAGGCGAAACTAAGCTTTGGCCTATCCTACACAATGAATCTATACCTGCTTCAAGCATACAAACACATAGTTACCTGCCCTTCAACCTCAAGGCCCTATTGATTCGACCTTGCAACGGCAGCATAAAATACAATGTTCGAATACTCGAGTTCTGGCCACAAATATTTGAAAACTCTCAAATACCTGTCAGCACACTACCCGCTCAACACTAATATCCTGGATGCCCGAATTCTGGTTACTGTAATGGGATTGAGACGACGATCCGAAACTCATTAAATTCATAAAAACTTAAGTTGATCATTACTAGGTCCACATTCTGTAGGGCTAATATTATTCTTGGTTTAAAACAAGTGATTGAAGTGACATATATGCAGAAGACCACGTAATCTAAGTTTGTAAACCTGAGATTACTGAGATATTATCGTATTTATCTAATACAATTTAACTAAGCTGAATTCTTTGTAAAATTTTAAGACATCACGCTCCTATACTATTTACAAGCATGGAAAATACCACTTTGTCAAGATTAGCTAGTATTCCCTCCGCTATAATCTGGAAATCCATACACTGTTTCACAGATTCAGCGTATTGCATCCAAAAGCTGTGTCACGAGAAGCAGAAGCGTTGACGGTTTTAAACAGTCAGCTGGTTGGATCTTAGTGGTAGATTAAAAAAAAAAAAAATCACCCTCGCTACGCCCTGTTTGTATGAAACAGATTCTGTTCACAAATTAATACGTTATGTGTATGATGAGGACGACTGCACAATGAAAAGTGTCAATAAAGCTTGAGCGAACATTTTTCTGACTAAACAATGTTTAGTAACTTGAACAGTCTGAAAACTTTAGGTCCTTTCATATCTGAACTGAAACACACCAAGCGGTTGACCAAGCGAGTTATCTTGCATGAAGCGGCATAACTGGAATTTCTTGCCATTACCACCGTTGATGTTGTTGCCAGAAGCCAAGTTAAAGAGGAAAAGCTGGTACCGATGGGGACCTTTCCCTCTTGGTGGTGAGGGGGCATAGTATGCTGTGGAGAAAAAACAAATACGTCATCATCACAAATTCCCTTCCTAAGTACGGCAGCACCTCACGAGTTTGAATTCTATGGACCAGTTCAGAATTTCAGGTCTGAGCAAATGAGTAGCATAATATTGCTTGATAAATCATCTCTCTCTCTCTCTCTCTCTCTCTCTCTCTNGTGTGTGTGTGTGTGTGTGTGTGTGTGTGTGTGTGTGTGTGTGTGTGTGTGTGTGTGTGAGAGAGAGAGAGAGAGAAATAATGCTTATGTCACCGGTCAAGGCACTGCTTTTATCAAGCTCAGAATGTGATTTGGGCCTTCCAATATCAAATTTTTAGAATCATTTCCGTTGAAGAAAATGTAATCTATAGATGACGGATAAATAATTATTTGCAGGTAAACTATGATTTTTTTGTTTGTTTGGGTAGAATTATATAATGTATGTAGTGTAAAATTTGTATCTCAAGTTTCTAAGAATTTTTGCCATTACACAAGGTTGATTCCCCCCCCCCCCNAACCCTCCCTTTTTCTCCCCGACTTATGAGACACTAAAACAATTTCTAGGGCCAGGAAAATGCTAGTTTAGAAAACTGTCCATCTCATAATAGATATGACCTTGATATGGAGAAGTGACATACTGGCTGTGAAATATATTTTTGTGTGTTTGATTTCTCGCATTTTTCAAAATTCTCCTTTGTTCATCGGATAGGCATGAACCAGAGGCCCATCCTATGCTTGTTTTTACAATGAAATAATCGAAGACACATTACCAAACATTATTGTAACTGGCATTATTTCAATCACAGTACTCAGGAATGATACAATTTTCGTTTGATATAGTTCTCAGAGACCAGTATCAGCCTGAAACGACTCATAGTATAAGGTTCGAATAGCGAGGTCTTGGAACATAAAGAGGAAACAATTAAAGGCGGGTTACAACAAAATCCGACATAAAATGCCCATCCCATAGTAAGTCACAAAAAAACCCAATTTATTTCTTTGTCTTTAAAGAGACAGTTCGAGAGTAGCTATGTAGTCTACGGCTGATATGTTCGCAGTTAGATTGGTTATCAGAGAGCCCAAACAAGCGGTTCGAGGATTAAAGTTGCAGTGGTGTGTTATGAAATCATTTGTGTAGACTGGTGGAAAGGTAGGGTCGGACGAGACTAGGTGACTTCCTCCACGTGCCAGTGAACCTCGGTAGCAGTAGGCGATCCCACACAGGCCGAACAAATGCAGTTCTTGGTGAGGCGAAGAAGGGAGCTGGCTCTCGTGACGATAGTTTGCTGACCCTTCAAACGATATTCACTAGAAAAGGACGCCGCCCTCCCTGGGGCTATCGATTTTGAAGTTTATATGCTTACTACTCCCTTCTTCGTCTCGTTGTTCAGGTTTGTGACACCTATTAGAGGGGCAAATCACTGATTGTGTACAACCCAATTAATCAGCTAATATATAAAATCCCCCTTTTTGGGGGGCGTTCCAGCCAGGGTTAGGGTGTAGAAATGTGTAAAATGGCCTGTGATCTAAATAAAGCATCCAATTTTAAAGTTTGAGGTACAATTTGAGCCTTATAGATAAAAAATAAAATGTGTAGGCCTATGTATTCGCACGGGGTCAAAACCAGCCAAATGAAAAATTGGGGACCAAATCAGAATTTGAGAAAAGACATTTGTCAAAAATTTTGGGTTATGACCCCCCCCNCCCTTTTTCTTCCCGTTAAAAGATCGGACAAAAGAAGTACTTTAACCTCCATGGAAGAAATTTCCCCAAATCACAGTGGTATAAATGTAGAATAACACAAAATGTTAATAGAGCCACAGCAAGGGACACCACTCCAGAAATTCCCCGGCAATGGTTCAATTCCGTCATTTCTCACCGTCCAACATTTATAATGTCAGTCGTAAGTTAAATTATTAAAATCGGCCAGTGAAGGGTTGATCCCGATGAAGAAGATACCGTTACGGGAAGGAGGGGTTAAAAAGCGAGGAGAGGAACTGACTGTTGTTGCATGCGGTATCATTTCTGTTTTCGACACCTCCTTACTCTGCAATTTTGATGTTGGTATCAAAACTCCAGCTCTGGAGTCTCGATACCATTTTGATACTTTCCGCGATGACAGTTTGTCTCAGATAGACAGCCTGTCCTTGCAGCGGTATCTGAAGGTATCAAAAGAGTATCGAAATACATGTACATAGATATGATTACCATGTACTAAATATCAAACTCGAAAAAGATTCTACCATGTAATTAATTAACGAAATCGAAACTATCTACTTTTGCGATACTTACAGTATAAAGGCTAGGTATCGTGACATCCAGCTATCGGCGCCCGCNCGGCCTTATCCAGTCCAATTTAGAAGGTCAGTTAATAATACTTAATTAGCCTGACATCAAAAGCATTATTATTGTCAATCAACTTTACCTCTCAATGATTGACTGACTGCCTGACTAGTACGGTTATTCATACCTTGAATAGTTCGTGTAATGTGTACATTCCCATTGTCATCGACCTGTGTTCAAAGTACACAAAGTAAGGTTATGTCAGTAATGCTAGGCTTTATACTGGCATGTTATGGTATTAGGAGTGCAAGGGCAGGGGGTGGGAAGGGAAAGAGAGAGAAAGAGTCAGAAAGAGAGGAAGGGGGAATGAGAGAGAGAGAGAGAGAAAGAATAAGAGAATGACGGAGATGCTAAGAATGAGAGAGAAAATGGTTGAGAGAATGACAGACGGGGACTAAGAGAAAATGAGAGGGAAAAATAATAAGAGAGAATGAGAAAAAAATGTGAGACAGAATGATAGACGAGAGAGAAAGAATGAGGAAAAATGAAAAAAAAAACAAAAGAGAGAAAATGAGGGAGAGTTTGATATTTAGAGAGAGAATGAGAGAGAGAGGATGCGATAGAAAGAATGAGAGAGAATGAGAAAGAGAATGAGAAAGAGAATGAGAAAGAGAATTACAGAGAGAGACAGCTAAAATTAAGATGGATATTGAGAGAAGAATAATGAGAGAGAAATGAAGAGGATTAAAAAAAAGAGAAAATGAGAAAGATAAAATGAGAAAGAGAATGATAGAGAATGAAAGAGAAAGAATGAAAGAAACAATGAGGATGGATAAGATAGCAAAGGAGAGAGAAAGAATGAGAGATAAAATGAGAGAGGATGGAAGAGAATGACAGAGAATGGGACAGAAAATGAGAATAACAGAAAAAAATTAACAAGAATGACAGAAAGAGAATACAAAAGAATGCGCAAGAGAGAACAGTGAACTCTAAGATAGAAGTAAAGAAATGGCAACATACATAATATACAGGCATTACAAAGAGTTGAATGAAGTTAAGGAAGAAATCAATAAGGGAAGGAAACCATACCTTTGGTTGAAAGTTATTGCTCATATAATTATGCGGCAACCAGTACCAACATCGAAACAAATGAAATAGGAAAGTTCATCTTTATTTACCTCTTTGGGTATTTTCTTAAAATGGTATTCATCGTTAAACATTTTTTCGTAATCTGCACATGCAATACATACACATACACCAATGCCTAAGACTGGAAGTTCTTACTCTTCTTTTCTTACTGTTATTGCTACCACTTCAAGCAGCATCACATTAAAATCGTTACTGCTACCCCTATGACTATAATATACAGTCTGTCCTACCACAAGTACTACTCCACGTTTATCACATTGCTTCCACCATCACAAACTTCTTCGCATTATATTTTATAAACTCTTGCAAATCCATTGGCGACAATCGATTGTTTACGCTGAGATCTTTTTTCAGGCCACTCTTCACCCCCATCTCAAATTATTAGACCCAAATTCTATTTGTCGTGAAAACTTGATTAAACTATTTTGGGCCGCAACCCATATTAATCTGATGCGCCATAGACTGGGCACAGTCAAACCTCCTAATTCTTCTGCAGGTGAAAGGAACTCCGCCTGCCGATTTTGGAACTGTTACTGAGCACGAAAATACTGATCTATTTCCAAACTTCAAGTCCTATATATAATTTGAAATGTTCTCACAAGTATTTTTTTGCTCTAAGGCATACCCTATCTGACGGCTCTTCTTGCTAATTTTGATTAGAAATGGTTTAGATGATTAGCAAGTCTGTAGACTCGATAATACCTCCTTACATAACCAAAACCAGCTCTCTTTTAAACTGATTCAATCTATCTTTAATCTTTATAAAAACTCAGCACTTCCCTCACCGTATCTGAAATATGTCGAAATAACTTTAAACCACCTAAGCTATTCCAGTGTTTTTACCTCCTGCAAAACTGACCATGAAAGTTCAAGAGGCTTGTCAAAAAAACATTAAACATAGAATCAAAGATCATGGTTTTTTTTTTTTCAGACATGGATAAGTAATATTAACTCATCTAGTAAACCTCGCGTTTACAGAATTTTCAAGGACCGAATTCAGATGGAGCCATACCTAGATATTTTACCTTTAAACTCAGAACGACTATGTCAAAATTCGGTCTAAGCAACCATAGATTAAATTTATCAGTGGAAACTGAGAGGTGGATCAACACCCCACTCATACACAGATTATGTCATGCGTGTGATAATAACTCTTTAGGCGATGAATTTCACTACATTTTCGAATGTTCAGGCTTTAAAAAAGACAGGGAAAAGTTCTTACCAAAACAATCCTAACACCTTCAAAATAAAATTACTATTCAGTGACAACCAAAATTACAGCATTCATAATCTGTCTCGTTTCGTTAGAAAAATCATGGAGGCATTTTAAGCCGTCTTCCAAACCTTGCTGTCCCCCCCCCCCNNNCCAGCACCTTTTTTTTTCTTAAATTTCCTTTTTTCCTTTCTCTCTCTTAAAATCGATTTTTTTTTTACATTGCCGTTTCATTTATTTTCCATATGTTATATAAACTACAACCTGGAAATAAAGCTCAAGTCAGTTCAGTTNCATTCCTCTCCCTCCCCCACCTTTTCCTCCTTTCTGGGTCTATTTTTTTTCCTTCCGCAAAAATTTCAAAATAGCTTTTTAAAGATTTTATCATGCGGACGACGACCACCTTCATTTCAACCACGGCAACAATCACCACCAGGTCCACCCACATACCGAGACCAGAGCCAACCAGTGCAGGAAGCCATCTTCAGCCTGATTAGAGATCGGCGCATCCGGGTCGAACATCACCAAAACTCCTTGAGACAGGGGCTGCAGGAACGGACAAAATTTATGTTAGGACTCTTCTCCTCCAGTAGCACCCGTCTGTGTAAGACTAAATCTTATCCTACAGGCAACTGACGTGCCCGTTTGCAGAGTAACTGACTGTGCTAGCAGCTGGGCAGTCGATTGCTCCCTCAGACTCTCTTTCTCTCTCTCTCTCTCTCTCTCTCTCTCTCTCTCTCTCTCTCTCTCTCTCTCTCTTGGTTGGTCGGTCTTGTAGTCTGCACGTCCTTCTGTTTGCCTTTCAGTCTGTCGATCCATGTGTGGATTGTTTGGTTAGTTTGTTGACTGGCCTGTCTTTCAGTCCATTTGTCTGTATGTCTGTAAATTTGTATGTCGGTTAGCCTGTCTGTGAGTGTGTCCTATTGGCAACCTTCACTTACATCTCATTTCTCAGGAAACACAAAATTGTCTTTCCTTTAGAGAGGTCTTATACTAAGTTCTGTTAACATCAGCTTCTCCTGAATCAACCCCACTTACTCGTAACGAAGGAAAAAATGTGATTTAAAGAATAGAAATATAGCATTTTGTTCTGGGAAACTGCTTGCGATTATTGTTCCAGTCATCCAGATTCCGATTAAGCGGAGTCGATTGTATTACCATCCATCATCAACACATATAGCACCCAATATTAGCCAGGCTTCATTTTCCCCATACTCACGCCACTCAGGTTCGGCGCCTTAATGGCAGGGGCTTCTTTCAGAGAGGCTCCATCATCCTCGGCGACCAGGACGTTACAGCCCAGTGTCTGTAGTGGAGCGGCAAAGGACACATGAAGGTTACACCGGTCCTTGGGGCTGGCATTCAAACATTTGAGCTCTTCCGCTAGTCTTGGGTCATCACCTCGCAGCTCTCTGACCTTTACGGTCAAGGTCAAGACCACCATTGTTATTGTGTACAGGGTAGTAACTGAAGGCATAGTCTCCGCGCAGACGTCTTCAACAGACAACGAATATGTCATAGATTGGAGCAAGAATAATGATCGTTGCATATTAGGAAAAGGTTATTCATTAAAGACCTAACATTTATCTCTCTTCTCTCCTTATTTTTTCTCTCTCTCTCTCTCTCTCTCTCTCTCTCTCTCTTACCTTTTGTTTGTTTGTTTGTTTGTTTGTTTGTTTGTTTGTTGCGTCTCTTTCCCTTCCCTCTTTCTCTGTAACACTTAGTTTTTTATAGACAAGATGTAGCTTGTTTGGATCTTTTATGTCATTCTTACATGATATCCATTCATCCATCCATCCATCCATCCATCCATCCATCCATCCATCCATCCATCCGTCCATCCATTGGTCCCTCTTAATCACTTTATGTGCATATTTGTTGCATTGGCTACAAATCTGCCTATCTATCTCTCAATCTCTTTGTATTTATGTTGATCTGTCTGTCCGTCGATCCGTCAATCCTGTCGATGACTGTCAGTCTCTCTGTCAGACCAAGTACGTTACCCACAATCTTATATTCCAACTTCTCCTACTAGTGAAAACACAGCTCTAACACAGACTGGATCTCGAACCACACAAAGCCAGAGCTCAGGTATAGAGACTGAAATATATACCAATGTAGACATCAATAGAACACCGTGTTACAGCTTGATATAACAGCGCGAATGCACCAGATGGGACAAAGCATAATATTATCATACATTCATCTGCGCTCTGCACAAGGGTCCTCACGACCAATCACACTGGTGGCTTCGCCTTATCTAAATCTCGTCGATAAATTACATAGACATATTGTCACAGTCACAATCAGTTCGCCAATCTCATTTCAGGGAGGTTTTCAGGAAAAGAAAAAAATGTTTTAATTTTGCCTACATGAATTGAGGTTAGCAATATTTTACTCTGTTCTTGGGTAAAGACAGAAGAAACTGAAATTTTTATCAGTTAGGCAAGCTGCCTTGGTGCTGTTTTCTAACCGATGACTTTTTGACGTGCTTTGTCTGTGACATTTTCTGGTATGTTGGGCTGTAGTAGACACAAACAACAGCCTAGTCTGCAAATTACCTACCCTGCCTTTGCCTGTGACAATATAAGATGGTCTTTGGTGGCTTCTTTCCTCTATTCCCTGGTTTTGTGGGTCTTGAGAGAACTTGATTTTCAGGTTGGGGTAGGTAGTTCCTCATAATATGTGCCTTAGTCTTCTAACATCAGCGAGATACATTCTTTAAAACAAATATTTCGGGATGGGAGTAATTCCAATCGCCCGCTGTGATTCAGCTTTTTCATTGTGCCTATGGCGATTATCTGTGGTGCATTTCCATAAGCTATCCTACCGATTACGCTTGCGGGGTTGCCTGGCATTTTAGAGAGTGGGAGGCAAAGTAGCGGGCCATGCATGGGCATCTACTGTTGTCGAATCTTGATAATATGGCACTATGTTCGCTAAATCTAAATGTTACTAAAATAAATATTATACTTTGACTCAACCAGATCTACCGAGAGGTAGCTGTTTCATGTATGTTTTATATAGGATGTATGTTTCATATAAAAACAAATCAATCGATCACAAGTTCATTACAATTAAACAATAAACCTAATCCCAAAAAATAAAGATCACTGTTTGGCTGCAAAATTGCACATAAAATGTGTTTTGTGTATTAATTGAAATTATGAAAAGAGAATGATGAAACTTCGGCAGGTTTTGTCGTCAATCTAGTGACAGCACCAAGACTATATGTCCCATCCTGACTTTAGGTCAAAGTATCTTTGAAAACCAGCCACTAAATACTTATTTCCCCGGTTCCCAACGAAGTATCTGGATCCAGCCTACGTCTCTCTGTTGCCTGACAAATTAAAGGGAGGTAGTCTATGTATTATTTCGCTGTATAGCTGGTGTTAGGCTGGTAGTGTCGTTTTTTGTGTGTTTTGGCACTGGCACTCGTTGCTCTATCTGTCAGCTTTAAAATTTTTGCGTTTGCTATGGATTGTTTACGCCAAGCGTGCAAGATTACTGAGGCTGGGATGCACAAACATTTTACAGAAATCCAATTTGTTACATTTGTTTGTAAGACTGAAACAAGGGCGTTTTTATTTTGTCAATTCCTCATCAGTTTATTACAATCGGATTTGGGGGGGGGGGNGGGGGGGGGGGGGAGGGGGGGAGACAGAAGAGAGGAAGACAGATGGTGCCTTGGATTCATAGGCTCCAACAACGACATAGCGCTTCTGATTGTCTTAGGCCTATAGATTTTTGTCTCTCGCTTTGAAAATGAGACCAGTAACAGTATCAGTGGTCTATGCCCTATAAAACTCGCCGCTCAGTTATGTCGATATCCATTCGTAGAATTGGTCTAATTATTGTTTATTTATCATTCAGGATATGGCTGAAATCGGGCAAGAAATACAATGGAATCTTATCCACCTTTTCACGACATAATTCATAAAAATGGTAATCTAGCTAATCTCGTGGTCATTTCACCTACTTATCTCAAATTTATCTGCTAAGACTAGATGACCTCGCTTGTTGTAACTAAGTATAGATCACACTTACCCTGTCATTCTTTTGTATCACCTTGTTAAGAGAATTCCATAAACACAACCGGCTATGGTATGAGGTATTCCTCCGTGAAGTATGGTCCCTATCATACATTCTGATTGTTGATTTCAAAAGAACTTGAAATAATTCTCCCTCGATAATGGACATCATCATTGAATCCAGTATTTAAGCGATCTCGAAAAAATGCAGTTAACGTAAAGCCGGCTACGAATAAGGAACAGTAAACACAGTCGCCCTTTTTCACCCCCACAACAGGGAAGCTTGACAAGGTTGAGATTGAAAATGGCTGTTATCTCATACAGAATATGCAGTATTCTGTTATCTGAAAAGCACTGCGATTAAGAAGAGGTTGTTACAAGGAGTGATGTTGTTGAAGTNGGGGGGGGAGTATAAGGGAGGAGGGGGTTAAGCTTGCACTGATAACTGTCAGTTCATCCTATTTCAAGTCCATAAAACCACGGTGTGTACAACTTCTTTAGCAGGAACTATGAAATGAACACCGTTTAGATTAGACAAGGTGAGTAACGAAGGGCCTTTTTTTCATGCAGATTTCAATAGCTGTATGTTTTGTGATCCTCCGGGGAAGAGAGACATAAATTAGTTAGGAATTCCATTTCCCACAGTAATAATAATCATTATTATAAAGTCTAACGAGATTTTTGTTGTTGTTGTTGTTGTTGTTGTTGTTGTTGTTGTTGTTGTTGTGGTGGTGGTGGTTGTGGTTGTCGCGGGCTTGAAACTAGCTATTTAAAAAAAAAGAGAACAAAATTTGATGTTTGAACGTAAAAAATAAAAGAGTGAAAAGTAGCCTACAGAGAAGCATTCGGCATTGCCCGAAATTTCTGTGTCTACATTCCTCATCACATTACTCAAGCATGGACAGATGTGAGTCTATTACTGTATATACAAAGGGTAGAAAAGGGTGAATAAACGGGGAAACCGTTGTACCTAATATTCTGGCAGTGTTGTGAACCTATACAAATTTGCTACGAGAAAAATTAGCCTCTATACGGGTATAGAGGAGGCACAGGATTTGATCTGATTTATTAATGTTTTGGCGCTGCCTTTTCCTTTGGGCCTTTACTCCGTCATCATCTCGAAAAGTATTACAGCTTAGGCCTGGCAATCGCATTCGGATAATGGGTAGTTTTTCCAATATTTCATATTTCAAAAATTTGGTAGCTAGAATCCTTCAAAATACTGTTATATTCCTCGGTTCTTGCGAAGCCATGTTACATTTCATGTTTATTTTCTCTTTGTTTTGTTTTAAATTTGTGTTTGTGTTGTGTCCCCCAACATTCGTTTCCCTGTTTACCACATTTTCGCTCTAATACAAGGACAGACATCCATCTGTTGCCCCCTTGGCCTGAAGCCATTCAATATGAGTTTCAGCAGACACCTGTTGCGAGCATAAAATTTAGGGCCGTAGACCAAAAGAAGGGTGGTCAAGATCCAATAGAAAGTCCCATCCGGAATCAACTGGAAGCAGAGAGTGTTGATATTCTCCCTGCTCCTTCCTCTGGTCCTACAGGTGTCGTTTCCACACCACATAGACGCCTGTGAGCAAATTTAGTGAACTCATACATCGATGTTGCCTGTGTGCATTGCTTGCACTGTAGTTTTGATCAATAGTATCCAATCTATGTTATCATGTACACTCTCAACATCTCGTTTTTGAGGTAGATTGGGCAACATCTGTGAAAATGAGTGTCGCCTAATGAGTTATTTTAGGCCATACCATGGATGACATTGTGTGTGATATTTCTGGTCTTGAGGCAGTCCAGCTGAGTTAAACAGAAAATATAATCTGTATTGACATATAATGTCGTACTTCAGAAAACAATAGCCTATTTGGAGAAAAACCCTTTCGCATAATAATTTGACCATTTCGTTGAAGAGAACAGATTCCTTCTAAAATGTGAAAGATCTTAGGTTAATCTTTTAAAATCTGAAATCTTGAAACGTATTCATCAATCACTTTAAAATTGTAAAGAAAATAATTTGATTATATATATCTGCATATGACCTCGTTTGTACCATACGACCTTATACGATAACAGAGACGAATTATGTCCATGTGCTAAGATCTAACTGGATTCCCTCCGCTTGAAGAATATTATCATAGAAGGATGATTTCCGAAACCTGACAGTTTTATGATGAATATGTAATCGTATTTTGATTCTTAGTACAGTCAACTCCGCTTAAGCGCAAGCTCTCGTCAAAAGTTGTGATTAAATGGAGTTCCAGCGACTTTCAGTTCGCAAATATAATAATATTCTTTTATCTATAAGTTATGATTAAATGAATTGCGATCGCGCGTGTTATCAGAGACCGTCTCGCGGTGGCGGGACTGAAAACCAAAACAGACCATTGGCCGCATTAATTAACATAGTGAATCAATCAAAGTGAACACTACTAAATGTTTTGATGCTTTGGAATTTCCCGTGGTTACCTAGTACGGTATTATGCACATGCCAGCAGGTGAGTACAGATCGAACGTAACAACAACGAGTGTTAACAAGTGTTAATACACTAGCTGTGAATAGTTGAAGATTGCAAGGGAATCGAAATCACTTTCAATGCGGCTTCGATATTAGGCCAGTGTAACTGGAAAAAAAAATATTATTACAAGCTCTTTGGTGGGGCACAGCTTTGTAAACAACGGCACTACCCTTATCCAGAGACTGTAATGCACACGACTTGGTGCGCAACTTATCTCCATGAGTGCACTGGATTTCTCTGCAAAATTGCACACCAAAATGCTGAATGGTGCATTCTTCTCCCTCAAGGGTGATGATCTTAGGACAAGTGTCATTAGCTATGGCACTAGTTGTGTGACACCCATGGTGACACCAGATTTCACCCACGTCCCTTAGACACCTTTATGCATGATCCTATGAAGGCTTTTCCCGGGTTCCTGTCTAGTTAAATAGTTATTTCATTTAACATCAAAGGGTGTTTATAGTTTCAGATAATTCTGCGTCAAGACAAAATTTTTAAAAAGCCTTCATAGGATCACGCATAAAGGTGTCTAAGATATGTGGGTGAAATCTGGTGTCGAACAACTGTTGTCATAGCTAATAACACTTGTTCTAAGATCATCACCCTTGAGGGAGAAGAATGCACCATTCATCACTTTGGTGTGCAATTATGTGTAGAAATCCAGTGCACTCATGGAGATAAGTTGCACACCAAGTCATGTGAAAGTTTGTTTCGCCAGGGCTGCCACTTTTTTTTTTTTTGCCACTTCACTGGATTCTAATGATTCATTAGAACTCACGTGACACTCTTTGAAAATTTCCTGTAACTGCGTTTGACACTTTATACATGTTATTTCAATGGACATCATACTTATTAGAAGACAAGATAAATTACTAGAAGTATGAAATGAACAAATAACAACAAAGAAAGAGAAGGAAAACTTTCTTCACTTAGATCTAGGTCTGGTAGCATCGGCAGAGATTACAAAAAAACTCGTTCAATATGAACGTGTATAAGGCTTACAATTTTATTATTTTTTTCATAACGGTATCCTGGATGTAGGCTTAGAGAGCGTGTGAAAGGTCATCTGTTTGTGTGTAGAGTAGTGGTTGAACTGAGGTTAGGCTATAATTTGCTAAGATGATTGTTAGTTATTCGTTTTGTTTATTTATATAGATTAAAGTACCTACACAAGTAGGACAAAATGCCAAAATAGATTTATAAAATGCAAAAAATTGTGCCTGCAACTACTGACTACATTTTCTCAGTTTTCACATTTCCAATATTAGCTGATAGAGGCTACTAGAAACTCTCAATTTCACTAGATCTAGTGAAAAAGAATCACCTGTGTTACACAAATATTGTTCACGTCTCTTTTGTTCGTGACACTGTTCGTGGCAAAATCTTGAAACTCTAACAAGGTGCACTTGGGGAGCAGAGGCTAGGATTGAGGAAGAAGTTATAGCATTTATGTAAGCGTTGCTCGACAAAAAGTATCACAGGCAAACTTCTTCCTTAAAGGAACAGGGCTAGCTATCTGCTTCACAACCTTAAAAATCCACAATTTTATTTCATAAATTTTCAACTCCTTACATGTTTCCTCCGCCTAAGCGCTTCCGAGAAAATGCAGCTCGAAAGTCGGGATTTTCACACCGCGCGGGCCGCCATAGCTGATCGTTCGGTCAGCGCGGGAATAAGGCGTGACGTCATAAAGCGAGAGGCAAGCTGGTAGTCGTTGTGCGAAGAGAATTATTCACATGCAATAACTTTCCTTGGTGCCAAATTTTATGCCTTTTTTCCACATATGATCATTAAGTCTTTTGTTGAAAACTATGAGCAAGTGCCCGACTATGATCGCAGTGCTGAAAAGGCAGGATGAATAGTGGATAAAAGAAGCATCTGTGTGAGCACCACAGACTATAAATAATACAGATAGCGCAAGCTGTGCCGTGACGTCACAAATACGGGGGACGCCCTTGGGAAGACGCCGCCATTTTGTTTGGTCTGGGCATGCCTAGTAACCAAGGACGCTTACTATCTTTTCCTATCGATTAGCGCTAGGGCGTGTGTGCGTTTGGGGTGTGTTAAGAGTTCGATAGGTTTTGATTTTGGAGGAGGTGAAGGCTCTAGCTGCATTATGCCTCGCAAAAAAAAATTGTTTCATCTCGTTTTACTGCATTATTTAATTCCAACCACCAGTCAGTCTGGGTAGCTTAACAGATAGTCTAGATCTAAACTAGACCAGATCTAGACCAGATTTAGAAACCAGCACACATAAAAAAGATATCTAGATCCTGGCAGAACTAGTAATGGCATGGTCATGGTAGCAGAATTACAGCTCGGCAGGTAGTCTAGCTATTAAAGAAGTCTGTCCAACCATTCTCATTAATATTTTGCCAGGTCTACCTGAGTTTTTGATGATCCTGATCATTTGGGGGTGGGGGTGTCCTGGGTTTATTTGTCATTCGTTCTGATTCATTTGAATGTGTTGTGACTGGGATTTTACAAGAAGAAATAGCAACCTATGTCTTAAGAATAAGAATAAGATTATAAAGGGCAAGAAGAAGACACAGAAAAATACAGAAAATTCAAAATAAGGAAGAAGTATTCTACTGACTGTCAACCACACTCCGAGGCCTGGAGAGACATAAATTTAAAAATTTGGGCAACACTCCGAGGCCTGGAGAGACATACATTTAAAAATTTGGGCAACACTCCGAGGCCTGGAGAGATATAAATTTAAAAATTTGGGCAGCACTCCAAGCCAAGGCCTAGGCCTAGACAAAGACTTGAATTTGCAGCATTCTGGTCTGGGGCCCTTTCAAGCATCGGCAATCAATATCATACTGGTTAGCTAACATTAAAATGAGCATACAACTGTCATAGAACTGATCTAGTCTAGATTTAGATATAATAACATTCCAATAATACGGTCTTTTAGCTGCCTTCCCTTTTCACAACTGGTTGACAGCTTAATTTTCCAACCAAACTTGAATCAAAATCAAGTGAGTTCTACGGGATCCAACTAGCTAGTCTATAGGCCTAACAAATCAAGATCTCCATACATAAAGGTAGATACAAGATCTCAATTCCATCTATATTCTAGGCTCGTCTACAAAATTACGCCACAATTCATAATGATAATCAGTCATGAATAATGAACGTGTTTCTAGAATGGATCACATCATCATGTATTGACAATGACTGCCGTTCGTAGCCTACTCGGTCGAAAGGTGGAAAGTCTTACCTGTCTTTTTCTTTCACGGGGTCGGGAAATTGATGGAAACGAACTGTTTTGTTCGTTCGTTTATCTACAGATGTTTTGCTGTTGTTGCTGCAGTTTATGGCGTAACAAAACCGTGCACCTTTCAGGCTTACAGCCTGAGCTCTGCCATCCATTGCAGAGCACAAACAAACCCGCACAAGAGCAAACAAAATGGCGGCAGAGGGTTGGTGGACACGAGCCGGAAACCTCCGAAGTGAAGCTTGCGCTATCTGTATTACAGTATTTATAGTCTGTGGTGAGCACTGAGTGAGTCGCTTTATTCATGTATGCATAGCCTATGTATGGTCGTCTGTACCGTTCTTTTTTCTTGTATTGTTTAATGAGCTCTCATTGGTCTACGGTTCTGACATTCTCTGTCATTTGCCTGAGGGGCTGTTAAGATGTTGCACAGCAGGACAGGATTTGATTGACAGCTAACTATTGTCTCAGGCAGTGTATTTGCGCTTAGGGGCGGTGTTAGTCGCATCACTAGTCATAAATCAGTCAACATGTGTCGAAGAGCCGGTCAAACAGCTGGCATATATCGACGTGAACATAGTCTCACACTCTTAATTCTTATGTTGGCCAGAGATGACCACGGGAATAATTTGGAGAATACTTGTGAAATCTTTGGAAAGAAAGAACCGGTCTCCGCAATCAAAGAGAAAAATGAAAAGGGCCATAGCAGTTAGCATGGATATGTCATGTTGAGCATAGCAACAGTTACGAGATGGGAAGGGGGAGGGGGAGAGAGGGGATAGATGGATTGGCACAATTACAGGGGTGAAGCAAAGACGTTACATTTACAATGTCTTTGGGGTTGAGAGAGAGAGAGAGAAAGAGAGAGAGAGAGAGAGAGGGTGGAAAGAGGGAATAGAAGCAATAAGAGAAAGTGAGAGCCTGAGTAGCTAAGGAAAAAAGCGAGAAGGCAGGTAATGAACAGTGACTCAGGGGACAAAAGCATCTTGGCTTCTCTCTCTCTCTCTCTCTCTCTCTCTCTCTCTCTCTCTCTCT
>JAWQUT010000114.1:1405902-1448103 GCA_033807755.1 Ellobium chinense | reverse complement strand
GGGGGGAGGGGGGAGGAGGAGGGGGCAGTGGGGGAAGATGAGCCAGCCTAGCAATTCCCCTTCTTTGATTTCTTGTCAGAGAGAGAGAAAGAGAGAGAGAGAGAGAGAGAGAGAGAGAGAGAGAGAGAGAGAGAAACTCAGATAAATAGAGAAATAAAAAGCGATTAGCACGTGTGTAGTCTTATTAGGGTGGCCTGGGGGATTGCAATAAAAAGTAATTTTCTGCAGCAATATTTTATCTTACTTCTAAAACTTCACACATTAATCAGCTGTGAATTATAGAAATACTTTCAGTCATTACGTGTATGGATGGGAAACAGGGAATAATTTTGCATTCCAGGACTCTCCGAGTGCTAGAAGTGCCTAGATCTCAAGATGAATTTGCAATCATTTATGAGGGAGGAGGGGGTAGATTAAGCTTACAAAACCTTAAATCTATGAAGTGGATAATACAGTCAAACACGAAGTCGTCGATTACAAGTACGTCGAAATCACAGTCCCCACCCCCTCCCCCTTCCAAACAAATTTTTCAGACCTGGACTTTAGCTCAATACTGGTCTTTCAAAATTCGGCAAACGTGAATGAGTCGAGTCCAAACGTTCTCTAATACAGCAACAGACAAACTTACGCAATTATTACAATGTTTTCCGTATAAACTGTCTTACTATCAAAGGCTTTACTATGCCTCTAATTTATATTCTGAAATCTGTATTATCACACTGACAAAGTGAAGCTACCATATTATACATTTTATCCTATAAGATAAAGAGATCTGGATCTATGCCTGGCTGACAAGTGACAGTTCAATAATGCCACGCCGTAGGCAAAACTTCTCCCCTTTCTCCATCCCCACCGCCTCAAGACTCTCTCCCCAAACTTATTGTCTAGTCTAGAAGTAGACGTTTTGTAGAAGATCAGCTTTATCGGTACTTTGAAAAGTATAGTATCTATCTTTTCCTTTGATCAGCACTGAACTTGACAAATTTTAATGCTAGACGCTAACAATGGGATTTTATGGCACGTCTACCACTACGAGACATGTCCAGCCACTTTCCATTAGAAAGATTGAATGTTAGTCTCATTTTTTAAACACTCATCCTCGCTCATTTGATACGCCGTATTTTTCTCAGAGACAACGTTGATCTCTCTCCACTCATCTCTCTCAATCACATGATTCTTAGAACCAACAAGAAGTTTTGATCACTGAAAAATGCCGTTCAGACACACCACCATTTGTAAACACAATACGGGTGCGAAAGGAAAGCCACGATGAGGCAGGCAATGCGACGACGACCCCTTGGTCTTTAACAGGGGCTATTACGCAGTGAGATGTAATGTTACTGTTGTTACTGATATTAGTGATATGAAATTGAGGGAGATAAATTGAGCTTTTCAGTAATGCTAAATTTATGCAGATAGGCCGAGCTGTCATTGAGTAATTGGTGTGTAAAGTTGGGTAACTTGGTCCGCGTGTCAAGTTCGCCGGTCTAGGTATGCGCTAGGTACTCCCTCTATACATAGACTAATCATATCGACAGGAATTCCACTGATATATATATATATATATATATATATATATATATATATATATATATATTTGTAGTTCGAACAATAAACAACAGTTCTGGGTCGAAATCGTCATCTTCTTCGGACAAAACCTGTATTGCCGCCACCTTGCTCCTGCAAGGCTGTGACTAGCCTGTGACCCCGTGACGTCACACCTAAGGGCAGGCACTATCATACCTCAGAGGCTGAGCTCGATGACGCCACTATCCCGGTCATTAAAGCGGGGTTGACCTTTAACGACAACTAAAATTTCTAGATTAATCAAAACGTGGCGGCTATCAATTTCTGGGTAGAACCATTAAAACGTCTATCTCTGGGCCCCAACTCATTTCCACTAGCAGACAACGGTCGCTCCTCTCTATAGTTAACATTGCACAAAACGCCTAACTCAGTTGCACAATAAATTCTGACTAAATTTTCTAAACAAGGCTACTCAAAATGCACAAAAAATACACACTCGCATAGCCTGTTAAATCTTTTTTGTACAATATTATCACATGGTTTGGACAAAAACATTTATGCGTTATAAGAAATGTACTGTAGTTTTTTCCTGCGCTGAACGAGACTGAAATGAATCATTTATAGACATGATGCCCAATGGTATGCTTCAGCTTTTATCGATAAAAACGTCTGGGCCCCGATCTCGAACTTACACGGTTTGTGCCCGACACCATCGATATGCTGGTAAATCTGTAAAGAAAATGAAAGTTTGTCCCAAAATTCTGGCCGCTTCGGCAGTGGTCACCAGACCAGGTTTGACTGCAGTTTAATTGTTCAGTGTTCATTGTTCAGGGCCCAGTTGCAACATCACTGCACTCCGGGCAACCCCATAGGCGCTTCGTTCCCCGATCCAGGGTCCAGCGAAGAGTCCATCTACTAATAGTTCCCACAGTTATTTGATTGCGGGCCTTTCGCCCCCGTCCAGACAGTTTGCATTGTCTGCCTTTCCCTTTATTTCCATCGCCATCATCCGTTGCAGGTGGTGGTAATCTTCCCATTCCCTCTCATCATCCTCCGTCAACTTCCTCATTAGATCTTTCAAAATGTCCTCTTTGTCGTGTTTGATCTGGCCAGAGATCCTGGCATTCCCAGCCAGTCTGTCTGCTAGTTCGTTCCCTCTGACCCCAGAGTGTCCAGGTGAATAAATCCAGGTCACCGATCTGACCTCTGTTGCTTTCAGGCTCTGAACCCATTCATTTCTTAGGCGGCGAGTTTCTACTCTGCGCAGAATGATCTGAGTCAGTCACAACCACGACATGTGTGCTTTGTGCTTTATTCCTCTCCAACCATTCCATTGCCGCTGTAATGGCCTCTACCTCCATTCTCATACTGGAAGTAGTGATACTGTATGCTCCAGCTTCTGTGTGTGTAACTCTCTTTCTCACACACACCAGGAAACCCCAACCACTCTTCTTGTTTCTTTGAACAGACCCATCAGTATAGATGACAGGGTCTCCTGGCTTGGAATTCGCCTCAATGAGCTCCCGGACGCATGTTTCTCCGTGCCTGCCGGAGTCTCCCTGTACTCTCTGCCCATTGGTGAGGTCCCTGCTGGCGACATCCAGTTCAACCCATTCTTTTCCCCGTGCAATGTCTTCAATATCACATACCAGTTTCAATGAATCTTTGGCTTCAGCCATCCATGATCGGCCTCGTTTGATACGTGCTCCCGTGTCATCATTCAATGCCTGATGCAGAGGATGATCTTCCTTTTCCAAGACTCCCAGAGCTTGAGCCACCTTGTGTCTTACCTTTATACTGGGCAGACCTAACACAGATATCTCATGCATATAGTAGGGGTATCTCGTGTGCATCCCAACACCACTCCCATTGCCTCATTCTGGACATGCTCCAACTTTTCAATCTGTGCCGTGGCCAGAGTTAGACACCCCAGGCCATAGTCAATCCTGGACAGGACGACAAGCTGCACTAGTAGAAAGAGGACACTCTGTTGTATGAACGCATTCGCCATTGCCTTTACAGCATTCAAGCCTCTCTTGGATTTACTGACAATGCTGTCCACATGCCTGCCATAGGACAGTGATCTATGAAGAGTCACTCCAAGATATTTGAGTTCTGACCCTCTCTCAATGATCTCATAGTCCATTGTGATCGGAGGAACCATATCGTTGACAATCCTGTTGTTCAGTGAACACCACAAGACCTGCGCCTTTGATGGATTGGTAACTGCCTTGTTTTCCTGGCACCACTTGGCAATGTCATCCAGTCTGGTTTGTAATCCTCGTGCCATCATGTTCCTGTCCTTGCCACGTACATACGCAGTCAAGGGCGTAGCATCCATGTAATCTGTGAATCTGAGATTACCGATATATTGTCGCATTTATCAAATATAATTTAACTAATCTGAAATGTTTTGTAAAATGTTCAACCATCACACTTATACTATTTCACCTACACTGTATGGTATTTCAAGTGACAGGGCTTCTGTCGTAATTGGAACAATGAACATCTAATAAAGGACGATCCCAAAACTGCATCCATTTAACAGTCATTCCTTAGGCTCTAATGTTTGCAGAATGGTTGATGCCAATCATAATATCCATGCATATCCAGTACCAAGGCAGTTCGTAGTAATTGTCTTGTCTGTTATGCGTAATCTTAATCCAAGTCGGCCATGTACGGCTTCAGACAGCTGGTTGGATGTAGGTGCTAGATTACCAAAAATATCACCCTCGCTACGCCCCTGTTAACGCAGTAACGTCATCTGCAAAGATTAGCGTTCTCCCAGGACCATTAGTACCCGCTGTAGCCACCTTTGCGGTGTAAATATTGAACAGAACAACTGGCTTATCCACTCATACAGTTTTTATGTCTCACTCAGTCTATGGGGACTTTTAGCAATTAAATGGACAGTAACCTAGAAACACCATGGTGTCCACTGCTTATTACTGTTCCAGAGTGACACACAAAAAAGTACAGTAAAACCTCGCTATACCGCCACCCGTTATACCGCCATTCCCGCATACCGCCAGCTTTTCGCCGTGGAACGAATCTGACACCTATACAAAGTCACTAAAAATCTCGTTATACTGCCATCCGCCATCCGCCAACAGTTTAACTGTTACATTCATAACTTGAGTATAGTAAATATTGCTCGTTATACCGCCAACGTAAATTTAACCCCTACTCCCCACTCCCCACCTCTACCTTAATCCAGCTAACAGACGGAACATCACTTGGCGCCACAGTCTGTGCTTGTTACTCAAACACCAATCCTACTACACACTCTTCGCTTTTTGGAAGCGAAGTCCTGATAGGCCTACTGATGGGGCATGCAGTGGGAAAGGCGGGTCACAGTTCAATCTCCTCTCGCTCATTAGGCCTAGAGAGTTTGCGAACGAACGTAAGCGCGCGCGAGGTGATGCTTCAACTGGTTCGCACCGGTCGCGGGGTACGATGCAAACAGCACACATTGATCTTTGACGTAGGCCTAGCGCACTTGTGATTCTCCGACCCGGATGTGTAATGTGAAGTAGTCAACATCTTTTCTTATCAATATCATTCTCCAACTTGACACATACACTTCCAATCCTTAGTTCATGCTGGTTTTTAATTTAACTCTATTGTTTTAAAATCAACTCAAGTCCTTAAACACAAAAAACAACAACAACAACAAAAATACAAATGAAAGCAATGTAAACTTCAAAATGACAATGAAGGTTTATGTCTAGTGGAGAGATACGGGAGATAACTGCATTATTTTAGACATGTTAGCCAGTCCAATGTTGGTAAATTACTTATTTCCCTTGTTCTACATGGTATTTTCGTTGTACCGCCATTCTCGTTATACCGCCATTTTTCTGTTTGCCCCTTACTTGGCGGTATAACGAGGTTTCAGTGTATTGTAATTTTTTTCAAACTGTTTTGACAATGATCTATACATTTTCTTCAAAGTTTGCAACAGTGCTAAGATTTTCCCAAATCCTTTGTAGAAACAGCCATATCTATGCTTTGTATGGATCTGATGGAAATCTTTTGAGCAACACTGCGATTGTATTTTAAAGTGAGAGGTGAAAAAAAGGGGATGTTTTTATTTCTATGATGTCGACGCCCTGATGAAGGACTTTTTAAACAATTGTGATTTACTGAAAATGCTTTTTTCTTACAACTGCCCTTACTGAACAAGCATCTTTGGTCAACCAGAGTATGACCGCCATAATGGTTTCGGAAATTAAATTTTAAGTTTTTACCAGGTCCCTTCCTGCCATAATATCAGAGTAAAATGAATAAACTATTTTTAAGCAAAAAAAAATTATCACAAAACTGTTAAGACTGCTTCCAAGTGGAGAGTTGCGTGTCTGCATAGAGCACCGCATTACACAGTAGTCTTCCTGATCCCGGAATTCCCGTACATTCTGTTAGGTAATATAACACTGGTTAGGGCAGGGTTTGGGGTAAAATTAAAGGAGACAAAGCTTAGGACCATCACTACGCATGATCATTGTCTAAGAACTGTCTCCTGTGCTTTCTCTTTTCTAATGCTGCGTAACCTTAATACTGTAGCTTAAAGTGATTGTGGCAACATACTGATTCTGAATACACTACTTACGTTGTCGCATGGTAACACTGAAATGAATGCATCCCCTGGCTGGTGATGTATAAGTGGACACACCTGGATGAATATTTTCTTTAATCCTGTATACTGGTATTATGTATCCCGACTAAAACAGTGATCTTGAACAACCCAGCAAATGCCGGGAATATAAAGTTTGGTACCCGGCAAACAGTAAGAACCTGACTGAAGATGTATAAGTGGGCACACATGGACGAATATTTTCTTTAATTCTAGGTACACTTGTATTAGTACAGCCTCACCACCCCTTGCATCATGTAAATTAACGTTGACCGGCAAGAAATCTTTAGATACACTAGATGAAATGTGGCTAGCATTATGTTGTAAGACTGCTGTTCAACACTAAGCTGAGCGCTGGGCTATGCTGTCTGCATAACGGAATGTGTACTCGATTGTCGGTCAGGACACAAAAGAAAAGCCCTGCTCAGTGAACAGCATGGAATTTTTGTCTTTCTTATTTCACTGTGGTAAATTTGCCAGACGGTCAAAGTATGCTTTTAAGTTAAGATTTGAAGGCAGTTAATGAATTTGTCAGCCAGTCTATGCTTTAAAGGTATGATGTTAGGGCAGTATATGAATTTGTCAGCCGGTCTAAGTATTCTTTAAGTTAAGATTTAAGAGCAGTAAAAATATGTCAGGCAGTCTAAGTGCTTAGTTAAGATTTAAGGGCGGTGCCTTCAAACCTTAACTTAAAAGCATACTTTGACCGTCTGGCAAATTTACCACAGTGAAATACGAAAGACAAAAATTCCATGCTGACCCACTGAGCAGGAAGACAAAAATTCCATGCTGTTCACTGAGCAGGGCTTTTCTTTTGTGTCCTGACCGACAATCAAGTACACATTCTGTTATGCAGGAGACAGCATAGCCCAGCGCTAAGGTCTAAGTATGCTTTAAGTTAAGAATTAAGAGCAGTGTCAAGGGACTCTCCCAAGGGTCTATGGTGATGGATAGCGGCAGGAATCGAATCTCAGAATTCTGGAAACTTTTGTAAACAATGGCGAGAAGCTGAAACACCCTAAATTTTAGGCACACTGGTTGGCAGATGAAATAATGTGCTGTGTGCAGATGCAATTGTTTTAATTTTGTGAGGTTCTCCTGTACAATACAACATTTAACTTCTAAACCATAATTAGTCCACTATAAAAGAAAAAAAAAGCACTGTTGTCCCAACCAGTTAAACATATGATTATGACAGTACAACTGACAAAAGTACAAGATGAGTCTATTTTATTTTATTACAAGAAAGACCACATTATTAGGGGCAAAATTTCATTAATTTGAGTAAGTTTTGATACATACGATGACAATGATTCTTGCATACATGACAAATCCATAAAGAAACTGAGAACTGACAAATTGTTTTCAATCACAGCTTCCAAATCAAATCAGACTCAGAAATTCCTAACAGAATGTTCACATCTGAGTGTTCCAGCTATGACTTGGTGAACTAATGTCAAAAGCTGACCAAGCTGGTGGATAACATAATGTCATTCTATCTGACCAAGCTACGTAAAAATACTTTAAGACAAAAACATTATCTACTTTATATGTGCTGCATGGTTGATGTCGTACTTCAGTGTGGCAAACACTGCCAATTTCTTCATGTATGTACATGTACTTGTTTGCAAGCAAGCCATTTGGGTTGTTTCTTTCCCCCCAATGCAATATGATGTCTCAAAATCTGACTGTACATTGTGCAAAATTGTGAAGTGATTGGATTTTTTGTTGTTATGATTATTCATTCAAACAGTCAATCTTAATGATCCTAAACAACAGCTGAACATATATTTTTATCAGTTACCTACAAATATTTAAGACAAAAACAGAACAAACAAGAAACCAAATGAATCAAATATGTAGGAATATCGCCCATGTGTCATATAATACAAGTCTAGTTACATTATATGAAGATGTGAAAGCACAAAGGTCTAGTTCCATAGATTTACAGAAAAAAAATAAATTATGTACACAACAGTAAAATGACCGAAATGGCTAAGAAACATGAAGATAATCACTTAATCCAGAGACAGACCTCTGGTCATGACCACCGAATCAAGGCCTGTGAAAAAAGACCTCACAACTTCTGACACCACTTCATCACTACCTCATAATAATAAGTATGCAAGTTTCTCAAGTACAAGAGGTTTGAGGTTCTGCACAGTGTTTTTAGCGCTAGACCATTACAACATTACCCTTCAATACCCTGCTTGGTAGGCAAGAGTGCATACTCTCATGAGCCTAAAAAGCCAACCATTTGCTCCTTTCTTTCCCCCTCATGTGGAACTTTGAAAATACCTTAAAGGAAGACTGAACCGTCCTACAGACCATATTAAATCATACGGTACCCTATTATTCCAATAAAACAGTCCTTCAAGTGTCTGTCATAATGATATGACGCCTCTGCTGGCCCCAGACAACCCATAGGATTACATTATCCAAAGTCCGAATTGTTACAACCACTGCGCGCGTGGCGGCCATAAGCTTACGTCAAATACGTTCTTGCCACATGGCCCAGCTGTCTAGCCAGTGCTGTGCGGACGGGTGATAGCATGTTGGTATGAATGTTTTAATCCCTCTGTGAACAGTAGATATGCCAAACAAAATCATGCTGAGGCAATAAAAATGCAGAATACTTTTTCTGGCTTACTCTATCAAACTTTACATTTGAATTTGGAATACCAGAACCTTAATTAAAAGCTGAATAATACAATGTCAGGTAGAGGTGTCTGCAGATGCTGGAACGTAAGTGACGTCAGCGTTTTTGCCGCGGGCTTCTGCTGATCGGGGAAGGGGAATAATTCTGGACTTAAGGGCCAAACCCGGTAACTCTAGCTCTCTTTGTTGCGTCATATTACATACGTGCACGATAACAGAACGATGCTCTTTCTTCGCAAAATTGACTCGGTGGGCACCATAGATAATTTTTAAGGAGAAAAGGTATTGAAAAGTGGAAAATTATTTTTGATGTGCGTGTCCTACTTTAACCATCACAAGGTTCTATTGAAAGGCCCCTCTCCACAGTCCTTTATACATACATGAATTTCTCCTTTTGCAGCAAAAGAAGAAAGCAACTGACTGACAAGGAAGCCCATTGACGGCTAAACAGAAAAGTAAAGGTCTGGTAAAAATTTGAAAGTCCTTCAAGTTAACAATAAAAAGCTAATGTCACTGCCAACTTGAGAAATCACATTAACCTTTTCACCACAAGTCTCTGCCCTTCGCTCCACAACCTAATATACACCACTGACTGTTCTGTCTGTTCCAGACTGTACACTGGAGAGACCGGATGCAGATTTAAGATACAGTTCTGCGAGCACCTGGCCGCCATGAAACACAAGCGAAAGAGGCCAGTCGGGAGGCATTTTTGGACTCTATGGACTGATTATCCATGGAGAAAGCACTTTACTGATTGTTATAAACATATGCTCGCCACTGCATGAGTATAAGCTTGAAGTTTTTGGTTTCATCCCCTTCCTTCCTTGGCATCTAAGGCTTCCTTTAGTCATGGTTTGTCCCTTCATCTATTCGTTGAGGCTCAGCCCTCCTATTTCCTGGCTGCAGTTATTTCTTCTATCTTAGATGGATTAAGTATAAACAAGTTTTTATTACCTTTTATTTAGCTCAATAACATTACTACCTTGAAAAAGGACTTGAGTCTGAAAATTTGGTATCGTCATTTATCTTTTAGTGATATTTAAATCGTATTATATTTGTCCCAATAACGTTTACTCCATAAATGGGTCCTAACATTCATTTACTATCTCCACAGACAAGTAAAGTCACAGAATCCCATGAGTGACTGTTTTGTTGCTCACTGGATTTCTAGTTTAGCCATAGAAAATGAACATTTTGATGGCTTAAGGGCACATGCGGCAGAATTAGACCATTTTCATTAATAAAGTTAAAGGCAACTTTGTCAGGTAGGGCCACGAAGGAAGATAAACGGGGGTGTTTCGCAATTTCTTCCTTGCGTAGCTATGGAAATACCAATTGCTTGGCATAACTTTGAACCCTTCGATCTGGAGAACAACAGATGGTAGGATGCTGTTGTTTTTTTTTCCATTTGAAAGATCACTTTATTTAAAATAGAATGTCATTGGCTTTTCTCGATTTCTTGGATAGGTTTTTTTCTTATATTTTTTTTTTAAATGTCATAAAAAAACATTGAAAATTGAGAATTAAAATTCATAAAAGATACAAAAATATAAGATATCAACAAAACCCTGTGATGATCTCAAAACAGGGGCTTGGAGAGTTGTTATGCAAAGTTTCATGTAAATTGGACCAGAAAGTCAGATTGAACGGATAAGGATAAAGTGACGAAAACTGTGATTTTGAGATAATTGATGATAAAGATTACCTGACAGATGCATTTGAGACAGCGTGATCAATTCCTTTTGCATCAAAATAAACTTTTTGAGACAGGTATCATGAAAATAACTTCAGGAATCAATAAAGGACATGTCGCCGTTAAAGAAACTGCTCTTAACTCATTTTACACAATTTGACTCTTACAGGGTGCCGCACTTGCCCTTAATAAGAGTTTAGTATCCAGTTTCACCCAAAACTTTGCTCTTATTCCCCTGGACTGCTAAATTTGCTTGCAGTATCTTAAACAGTTTCATATTGAATCAATTCCTAAAATCAGCATGTTGTTATTTGGCAGTTACCTGTATTTCTCTTGCCTAGTGAGAGGAACTGGTTTCAGGGCAGTGACTTAATGGCAAGTTGGTTAATGTCATCTGCAGACAAGTATCAAGAGAACATGAATGCACTTCTTGATTCATAAATTTCACTGCTTTAAAACAAAACCCAAAGAATTTATTCTTCTGCACCTCTTCACAACATTACCTGAGATGAATTCAGTGTGAATTTCTGAGTCAGCATATCTGATGAGGAACATCAGTTCAAATATTACCTGTATTTGTTTCCCCCCGATTTTTTAAAATGTAGGATGGCACATCCATCTTTCTAAAAAGATCATGAACACCACATGAAAAGTTGCCAACTTATGACTTAGTTCCTTCCCGGAGATTTTTCACATCACACCTATAGTTTATTTCCATGAGAATGTTTGACTTGTAGTTCAGAAACCATCCTTAAGGCCAATTTACAGTTGCTTGGTTGTAAAACGCTTGATCCTTACAGTAAAAGCAACTGCCAAAGGTGCTTGGCATTTAGTTGAAATTCGTCTGTGTGCCAGCATGAAAGCAAGAGATCTAATTGATATAGAGAATCTACTTCACTTAACTGTAACTCAATACAAAGTAAAAGTTGTGGCTATAAGGGATTACCCAGCGACTTCCATACAGAAAATACAGATTTTCGTCATCTGAAAAATGCTGGGATTAAATGAAGTTGTGATTAATCTTTGAGTACGAAAATTATGAGCCTGGTGCTCCCTTTTCACGAGTGGTATTTGATTGGTGTTTTGGCAACACTGTATCAAAAGTAAAGTTTTCTAGGAACACATTTGAAACTGACATTTATGCAAGGTGAGCAAAAATGCTTAACTGACAGTTTCAGATAGAACCACTATCATATCCTATCATTTGCTGAAAGAAAGATTTTCTTTGGTCTCAAGCCATACTCTAAGTTGTCTTCTTTCAAAAAATACAGGGGTTTCTATGTCTGTCATTCTAAATTAAAATCTTACTTTTCAATTTATCAATCTTAACACAGAAACAAATTTTAAGACAGCACTCCAGGGTTAAGTGGAGCCATCATACAAATATACCATGGTATTTTTCTATACTCTGTGTTACAATCACCTATCAAATTTTGTGTGACAATAAATCATAGAAAATGGCTACTTCCTGTTTACACAAAAAGATTCCAAACAACATCTGATCATCTCTTATATGGCCTATTTTGTTTTGCATGTCACTTCTTTAAAAAAAAAAACTGCCAGCTCCTCATACTAATACAACACTCAGATGTCCTTGACTTCCTCAAAAATGAACATCAGAAAATTATAAATTGTTGATATTATATAAAAACACCTCCCCTCTCAATTCTGAGTACAGAGGTAAAGAAATTAAGAAATGCATCATGGGCTGCAGTGTAGAAACACTAATCTACACTGGTACAATGAAGTTACTTTACACTGCATCCCTTGCTGTGAATGTGCATTAAAACAATCTTAATGCAATGATTCCTTTTTGAATCAAAGATATTGCCTTACATTCAACTCTGTCAATAGGACCATCCACTGGACTGAGTATGTCAATGGCATTGTCACTGGACCACACTAATCATGCACCTGTACAAGTCACTATCCATGTAAGTCACCATTTCAGTTCATCCAAACTCATTTCAGCTGGGAAGCATTTATGCTATTCTTTTTATCTATCAAAATGTTCGTCATTTCTGAACCTTTTAATGATGGTTCAAATTATTTAATGTGTAATCTAAGGATATTAAAAGTTCTTTCTGCTTCAACAGTGCTATTCATTTATGTCAATAGATTGAAAAGGGGGCAGAAACTTTAACACAGATGAGACAGAAAGTTTGCTAGGCCATGATGTTCGCACTTGCTGGCATTATCATTCATCTGCCGAGTCAATTTTCTTGACAGTTCACATCTAATTTTTTATCTTTTATTCACAACACTGATTCACATTACCAGTGAGTAAAATAGGCTCATTACCTCCCAAAAAATGTTTGGCATTAATTAAAACAATTTCTTCACATTTCCTCCAAACTACACCAATATTACTTACATAAGAGAGTTTCATATTACCAGTGCGTACAATCGTAAAAAGTGGCATTAATAAGGTGAAACAGTTGCTTCATATTTGTTCCAAACTACTCCTGTATGTATGTGAAAGGTAACTTGCATAACTGCATGTAACAGCTGACCAGATTAACTAGGGAACATGTTATCAGGTCCACAGATGGCAGAGACATGAAGTTGGTCATTTAGTCATTCCAATGGCACTTGCACCCACAAACCCCTGACAAATTTAAAAACAAAAAAAGGCAATGGCAACTAGCATATCTAAGAGACTGATTTGATGTCCAATCTTTGATAGACCATACAGGTCACTGGAAGAATGAAAACTGATTACAGATATTATGAAGGAAAGAAAAAAAAAAAGAAAAATCGCCATTCAAAGAAATTCTATTCACAATCAGTAATAAGTCTGGTAATCTATAGGACACATATGTACATGCAAGATACCATGTTATGGAATGGGATCAAGGTATTACAGTTAAGGGAATCATGGCAAAACAAAGTGGACAAACAGCATGGCATTTAACAATTTACACTCCACAAGAATTGCACAATGTAGATTGCCAAGACTGTATTTCACACTTTGTCAACTGGCTGCAATTCCACAGTGAATGGCTAGATTCTCTGAGATGGGTCCAAATGAACAGCAACTAAGTTATCTTGTGGCTGAATGACACAAAGATGACTTCTTCAAGTTTCATCAATTATGCATATCACAAGCAGTTGCGGTGGCCAAGTGGCTAGCCATATCATAACTTAGTGGTTGTTGCTCTGTATCTTCCTTTAGATACTGCATCCAGGTGACAATATCCAGGGCTCACTGTATGATGTGAAAAAAGAAAAAAATAGCTTTCTAGCCTCAGGTACATTTTATAGGCAAAATGATAGTCACAATGCCTGTAGAGTGAAAGGTTTCTTTTTTCAAGCAAAACCATAATAGTTTATTTTGGAAAGAGGCAAAATGCTGATGCTGAAGAAAAACAAAACAAAACAAAACAAAAAAAATTCTATCTCTGGATAGTACAGTTAAAAGACATATTTATTCCAGAATATCTTAGTTTATCAGCACACAACTGAATGATGTAATATTTCAAGAAATTGTGTAAAAGTTTCCTCTTTGTGCTTCCAAAACCATTCTTAAAACACAGAGACAGTCATGCAAAAGAATAGATTACCATATACATATCATCAAGTTAAAGTCTAATTGAATTTTAGTCGACTCCACTTAATTGCAGCCCCATGACAGCATAACAATAGTTGTGATTAAAATATGTTTATTCATAGTATACATGTTTGCATTATCTGAAAATTGTTGCAGTATGGCGGACATTTGATTAAGCAAAAGGCAACTGGGAGGAGTAGACTGTTTCTCCAGGGCTACCTGATGTCTTCACGGTGCTTTTAACAATCAGCATTGCATTTTCACCCTAAATTTCTGTGTCGGATAAAGCAGTTTAGCTTTAACCTGATGATACTTGTTCATGATGCACACATTCATATACTCATTACAAGGAATGACAAAGAATATAAGCTGTCTACTTCTATATGAGAAAAGCATTCTTGAAAAAGTGACCAAAATCTTTTCTTCTGGTCCCATCACATGATAATGTGTGAGTGGACGTAACAGAATATGAGACTGATAGATCTTATTATTGCTATTATGTAATGTCAGCACTATTCATCACACGTGCTAAAGTATTTAGACATTTATTATCTCATCATGAAATCATGAACTTAAAGAAGAGGTTTTACAACTCCACAACTGCTTAAATTTCCATAAGATCTATTTATACTGATATCAAGTTTCTCTGTCCCCAGTGATAGTTCAAAGGGAAGATAAAATGACCAAGTAAATTAATCTCTTCTTAGAACTCATTACAATGGAGTTAGGTACACATCTTGCTTTTAACTACCAGTGTGTAATAAAAGACAGAGAAAATGATGGTTGTCACGTCCATTTATAAATATCTACAAAGGACTGTCAAACCAATTAACAGCATGTGGCAGCAAAGTCTGCCTTGATAGCAGCATGAATTGTCCCTTTAGAAAACACAAGACATCATTTCAATACTGTCTGTAAACCAGCCCATTAACAAGTACCACTGCCTGTAAATCTGTCTGTAAATAAAGTCCTACTTGTACTCAGATGACATATGACGTTATTCACGGATGGCACAGAATTGTCATACATGAGTAATGAAATTATGGGCAACTTGAGGTCTCAGAGCCAGTATCTGCAACATGACATCACTATCACTTTTCAATACAGCTACTATAGCAGAACTGGGCATAATGCCCTGCATCACAGATAAACAAGTTTATAGTTAATGAAGAAAATATGAAAAGGCAGAGACCATAATTAGGGAATAATGAGCATGATTCGTCCCCAGTTGATGATAATACAGCTCTATAAATTAAGAGTTTGCAATGCACTGTCATCCTTGGAGACCACTGTATCCCAAAATCTTTCCAGATTTTAAAAGGGAAAAAAAAATATAACAAAAATACCTTGCAATATATTTTCTTTACATTCTCTCACTACAAGATCTGATATACTGTGATGACACTGAATCATGTTATGGGAACCATATGCATGTGATGGCTTGGTGTAAAATATCTGAATCAGGACATGTAACTCTGAGAATGCAACATTACACTCAAGCATTCATATTACAGAAATCCCTCACAGGAAGCCAGAGCTAATCAGAAACATTTTACAGGCCTCACAGTAACAGGTTAGATCTGTCCCACAGATACTGAAAAATGTACTCCCAAGAGCTCCTGTGAATAACCATAACTTGTCATCATAAATGCACTTAAAAACCGACAATTCTGTGTATGCACTTAGTACTTATTTTCAACTGCTGTAATTCTGCTAATAGGGTTACAGAGTTCACAAAATAAAAATGTTGGACACTCTGGGGAAGAATGTAGGACAATCAAATACCAATCACGGAGATAAACTACAAAACAAATCAGCTAAAGACAATTCAATTTTTTAAATGCCAAAGATTTCAATGAAACACAAAAGCATATTCAGGGTACCATTCGGCATATTTTATAGCAAAAAAAGTAGTAAGTTGGGTTGGTGGAGGCTGTATATACATGCTGTATATGTGCTACAAGAAAATCACATATATATGCATAATATATATCAGAATTAACAGACTAATAGAAAATCATTTTGTGAGACAAGAACAGCTGTCCTTAAACTTCTGGGGTGGTTGGAAGCCTTGTATAACATAAGTGTGATGTTAAGATACTGAGACATACACAAGAAAAGAAAATGAACAAGGCAATTAACAATAATGCAGACAGAAAATTTAGCCCTGATCACAGAATTTCATAGTTCATGTGTTAACTGAGCTATATACATAATAACTCCTCTTTTTTTTTCTAGAGGGAATCATCCTTTTACAATCTAATTGTAAAAGCTGATTTCTACATTGCACAGTATGGCATGTAGTTTCATTACTGGCCTATGACTCATATCAAAAGGAGGGATCCATGTTGACAAATTAAGCCACAGCAAGGTGATGACATGAATTAACCCTTTGAACCCTACTGCCCAGTATACCAGGCAGGCTTTCCGATTCTATATTCCATTCTATATTCCCTACCGCCCAGTTTATCGGGCAAGCCTAGTACCACAAACTAAGCAGTCTGTCAATACTGTAAATAACCACAAACAGCCACTTCCTGCTACAAACTATTAGGACTGAGGTGAATGCAAATGACTGCGCCCATGATGGTTGTTTTACAAGTGTTTTAGTTGAAAAAAAATTACAATGAAACGTGCCAGTGACCAAGCATCAACTAAAAGGTTGAAAAAAGCTGGAGCCAGACTTTCATCTCAAGAAGTTGTGCAATTATTTCTTGATGAATCAGATGATGAAAGTGAATTTATGTGAATTATCCAGATAGTGAGTTGGAAAGCTAGTCACACATCCAACCTGGTTAAGATAAGAGTTAGGTGAGGCTGTAGAAGATGAAGATGTAGGTGAGCCTGGGACCAGAGGTGAAAATGGGCGCCAACCTTGATGGGGGCGTCAACCTGCAGCCAATGAACATTTATCTGAAGGATGGAATAAGATTTTCACTGCAGCCGACACAGCCTTTGATAACTCACAATGTGGTCCACAAAACATGCTTGATCACCTTACTGGGGAAAGCGAGGCTGCTGATTTCGTCAAGTTGTTTCTCAATGATGAATTTTGGAATCTGCTGTGCACTGAGCAATAGAAGACCTGAACAAGTCCGCACTACTCAACCTGATTCTTATTATGCAAAAAATTGGAAGACTCTTACAGTTGATGAACTAAAGGCATTTTAGGTCTTATAATTGACTATGGAATTCACTGTATTGAAGCCACGATATGACATGTATTGGTCAGCAGAATCTTCAAACTTCTTGATGGTTACACCCGGTTTTGGGAGAGTCATGGTAAAAGACAGATGGCTGTCAATCTGGACATTTTTACATTTAGTAAATGAAGAAGTTGAAGATTTGAACAAGGGACACAAAATATATAAAGTGAGACCATTACTTGAATTACTTCTTCCTAAGTTTAGACATTACTACAAGTCTGCTCAGTATTTGAGCTTAGACAAAGGGATGATTCTCTGTAAAAATCGCCAGGCGATAAAACAATATTTGGAGGACAAACCCATAAAATGGGGAATAAAGTCATTTATGCTGACTGAAGGTGACACGAGCTACATTGTAGGAGCTGAAGTTTACACAGGTAAAGAGGAAATTGTGAACACAAAGTTAGGTGCTGTCGGGAATGTGGTGATTCGACTTCTCACGTCTACCAATTTGCATCAGAAATATCATATTCTTAAAATGGACAGATTTTACAACTCCATAAACTTATTTCATGTATTGCTCACTGAATATAACACATTTGCTTTTGGCACAATCCAGACCAACAAGAAGCATTAACCACCTCAACTGAAACAAAAGAAATTCCAATAGCGTGGCCAGTCAGACTCTTTGTGTCACAACAACTTATCATGCGTCGTCGGCAGGATCGAAAAGCAATTCATTTTGCACCCAACTTCTACAATCCAAGAAACATTGAAATCACAATAAGAAAGAACAAAGATGAGCCTCAGGTTGAAATACCTATCCCAGTTCTTATCTTGGATTACATGTTCATGGGGGAATGCGACAAGAAGGACCAGATAACTCACATGAATCGATGTCGTCAGCATTATCGGTGGCCCTGAAGACTACTACTGAAGTTAATAATGTGGGCAATGTTCAATGCACTTGTCCTAAAAACTCATTACACACCAGCCAATGTGCCAAAAAGACAGAAAACATTCAACAAGTTCTTAGAATCTGTTGCTATATCTCTTGTTGGCAATGTGCGTGTGGCAAATCCCCAACGGAAGATCACTGACGAGACCCCTGTTTGGATGCAAAATGTTGGCCTGCATCAGCATTTTCTCCCACCTGAATCCACAATTGAAAGCTGCTGTGTTGTCTGAGAAAAAGCACATGATTTATAAGAAAAACCATCCTGGAGTTGCATATAGAGACAACTGTTACGAACCTGTGAAGACATCTTTTATGTGCACAGAATGCAAAGTTCACCTGTGCATGAAATGAGGGAGCACCTGCTGGGCAGACTGGCATCAGAGGGTCCAATTTTGGCGGTAACCATAAGTAAAACATGTTCACTCAATTGCCTGAAGTTTCATTGTTCTAACTTTTCATTTCTTTGTATTATTAACACTAACATGAGACAACCCTAAAATACCTTATTTTGCTCTGGGAGCCCAGGGAATAGAGAACAGCAAGGTGGGGAGCCCAAAGTTCAAAGGATTAAGACGTGAGTGCCTATCCATGCTGTGAGATTGGCAAACTTGTCATGAAAGCTGCCTTCCATTCTAATTATTTCAGTTTCATGCTTTACCCATACATTTACAATATCAGAAAGCCTTACAGCTCATTTCTTCACAGCATCTGATCAGGTGGTTTGAGTAACATTTCTTCATTAATTAGCATACAAGACAGGCCATTATATAGAAGTTCAGTGAGCGTTGAAACTATTAATAATCTCTACACAGTATAACAATTAGGAGCTTAAGAAAAACTTAAAAAAAAGATAAACTCTGACATTATACTATGTCTCTTAGAGCATGCAATTCTATTCGGAGGAGGCCCACACTAAAACTAAACTCATACTTTACAATCACTTTACAATCATATTACAGAAATTAAACTACAACAGCATGTGCTTTGATAGCAAAATTTGGTTAAAAGTCACCAGTCTCTTCAATCATTTGGGAGTAAAATGATGCCAGCAACTTATCACCGGTCTCCTAATAGGTGACAATGAATTTGCACCTTCTAGCTTTCCATATGAAGAAAACTGTTTGTGCTTCAATAGAAATTAAAATGAAGGAAAAGAAAAACAAACTGTGGTATAAATAAAATTAAGGATGACTTGGTTACTGCAAAGAAATAGCATTTCTGGCCAATACCAGTTAGCATAAGGCTAAATGAGTAGCCCTCCAATAACAGGCATTGGACAAATAATTTGAGCATGATGAAGTCATCTACAGTGCTTGGCTGGAGACAGCTGATTTCATCATGTACACTTGATATATTTGGAACTTTGTGGATAGTTTGTTGTTTCAAATATCAAAATTGGGTCTGTGGTGATGGTGGGAAATGTGTTATTAAATACATGGCATTCAAAGAAAAAAAAAAAAAAAGAACGAGGCATTTTATCCCTTGGCTATTTACAAAAAGCCGACTATTAAATAGCAGTCCAGAGGTTTTGATGCCTGATTAAAAAAATTCTCAACTGCATTTAGGAGGACCCAAGCCCCTGCAATCTAAGAACATGGTGGAAAAGTCTCCTGCACTGGGTTCAACACAAATCTTTACACCAGATAAAAATAAAGTTATGCACTAAATTCCATCATTTGGCCCATACTATTCATAAGAAAAATTCTCAGGTCATAGACATGTCTCAATTTCCCCTTTCAACAAACACAAATAAATTGACTGTTCATACTCCTGTCAGCATGTTGGGATAACATAACATGTATATATTTGCCAACACTTACAGTGAAATGACTTGACCACAGAATGGAGGTAAAGACTGTTCAAGGCATGCTTCTCTTCTATTAGAAGATCTAAGAGCAACCATCTTTACTAATAATACCAGAACCTTATAGTTCTACAAATCCCAGACTTGCCAGCAGTGTTTTTCAACAGTCTGATTCTGCACATAAATTACAGTTCAAATAAAAGAGAAAAAAAAATTGAGTGTTGGATTGTTTCTCCTCATGTCTGCCTGGTTTCACTCTTCTATCCTTTACATGTACAATCCAAAGGATATTTACAGAGGCAGATTTGAAACCTATCATCTGCCACACAAGTGCAAACTTCAATTATGCTTTGTTGTGGAACAACAATTGTACAGCCCACAATTAATTTTGATGAGGGTTTCAGCCCAACTGCATCTAACTGACTCCCTTCACTCCCTCCTTCCCCAACAAGTCTGAACAAATTTACCTTCACACTAACTCATTCATTTCACGTCTACTACCTGCTTGTGGCAATGTCACCTCAGGGCTCTCTGAGTAGCTGGCATTAACATATCCTTCCTCCTTCTTTGCTTCACCCTTTCTAATCTCATCTGATGCAATCACAGCTGAACTTGTAGCGGCTGCCTCACTCCCCTTGTCCTCAGTACCTACTGCTCCCCCAGAACTTTCTTCTCCCACTGGCTTAGTCTGTGAGGTTTCCCCAGCTGTGCGGCTCCTTGTACTTCTTTCCTCTTTCATCTTCTGCTCCTTTTTCTTCTTTCTCCTTTCCCTACGCTCCTCTCTGGTCTCTGTGATAGGTGCTGCACTTTCACTTTCAGGATGTGCTGCTTCTTCCTCCTGTCTTCTTTTCCTCTCACGATCATTCCGCTTCCGCTTCCTGTCCCGTTGTGTTTCCTTCACCTCTCCATCTTCTCCCTGAATGTTGCCCCGACTGGAAACAGGTGCTGCAGTGCTATGCACCTGTTGGCGGTGATACCTGTCAGAGATGCCAACACCTCCAACAGCCCCTTGCTCCACTTCAGTATCTGAGGGCATGATGGCACCATACTCATCCAAAGTTGTCAACACAGCTGTGCCGATTCCTGAGGGAGACAAAGAAAACTTGTACATTCAAAATCAAACAGAATTGCAAAGGTCATCCAACAACAATCAGGTCCATTTATTTCAATCATGGATTATTCAAATTTTGCTTTGTTCGAATTTTGCTTATTTCAATGGTAAACACCACTGAGTCTCTTCTTTTTTCCTCTATGTGCATAATAAAAATTTCCACATTATTCAAGATCAAGCAATGTGCTTTCCTTTCATTAGAATGGACACAGAAGCAAATTCTCCTTTGTTGTTTTCTTGCATGATGTCAAACTACCCATAAATGGTGCTGGGCAAGAAACAAAAGGGGTGCCTGATTATGAAGTGAGCAGGCACTAGACCTTGATGTGCAAAGACCATATTGTCGGCCGGCTGATGACTTCGTGAATTCCACACAAGACAAATTTTACAGGAGAAGCAAAAAACTGATTTATTTAGCGATTTGCTTTAACATAACGAATTTAACCACATAATTTTCTTGTATTAGTTTAGACATGTTATGTGTGAAAACTTTTTTCACCAATTATGATTATGCTTTTGATAAATTGTGGGATTCACAATTTGCACACATCGAATCCTGGCTAACCAAATCGTGAATTCCACAGCCAGGCGGAATTCACGAATTGATCGTACCAAATTGTGAGCTACCTGATGTATTCACGACCACGGCATGATTGTAATGTGTATAGATTGGTGAGATGGGTGAGACCGGGTATGCTTTACGGTATGTAGTAATGTCTAAAACACAATGAGTAACAGTGCAACACCAATTACACATTAAAAATAATAATATGCATTTTTAAAAAGGAATAGCAAGCCAAAATCATAAGATCTACTCTTTCCCTTTCTCTCGCTGTTTCTTTCTGTCTCTTTCTGTCTGCCTTTCTTTCTGTATGTCTATCTGTCTCTCGCTCTCTCTCTGTCTCTCTATCTCTCTCTCTCTTTCCTTCTCTCTCTTTTTCACTCTCTCCCCCTTTCATTATTCCTTTCCTTTACTTTGATTCAAAGATAGGGTTACTGACTAACCTGAGACACAAATCATGTTTATGAAATTTAAAATTCCATATTTAATAAGGAACAAAGAATATAGCCGCTCTCACTTTTTCTCTCTCTCTCTTTCTCTTTTTTTTCTCTTTTCTACACTGCTGGACTCTCTCCTCTCTCTCTTACCCGCCCCCTCTCTCTCTTTCTTTCTCTCTGTCGCTCTCTCTCGCTGGTACTAAATACAACAGCTTAGACATCAGTCAGATCTAATCATTCTGTCACTTGATGCATTTCTTTGGATGTCAGTTTTTCCATTCAGTGAGGAAGATTGTCATGGAACTGGTGGTACTCTTTCGGGACAACTGCTTGCAGACTTTGTAAGTCACTGAATTTGCTGTTTAGAATTTTCAGAGACGATGTATGGCCCTGGAACGATCCTAGCAGCCCTGAAAATAGCTAAATAGTCCAATGAGCTGGGGACTGGGTTTTTTCAAGGCGGCACTCAACCACGCTATGAATACTATCCACCTTCATGTAGGTACGTCCTTTGATCAAATATTGGTGCTGGATTTCTATTCCACTATTGGTGAAAAATATCCTCAAAGTTCTTGACAAGACTGAGTTTTGTTCTGATAGACACACCCATCACCGGAAATGATACTTTTTCGTGCATGAGTGTAGTCTAAAGAAAGTCCGATACAACTGGTAAATTCATTGACAGTAAGTGCGCCTTCAGCCTTGTGCCAGACATAACAAACAGCATCGTGTGCTGTCATGTTGTAGATTGTAGTGCTGTGCATTGCTAAATTAGTTTTGAAGTAGGTGCTTGAGGCACTGACTGCTGGAGCAAGTAGCACGCCTTGCAGATCCATGCAAACCACCTCAACATCCTGTTGTTCTAGAACTGAGCTATTGTCGACGGCATGCTCTTCTTCAGCTCATGTCTTTTCAGCCATATGAGCTTCCCACTCAGTCTCCCCAGTGTTTCCAGACTCGAAGCTCATGCAGGTGTCACACCTATCCTTTTTCGGCTTGAAGAGGGGCACATTTTTCATTTCCAACATCTCCTCAACGTCATGATTGCTAATGTTTGCACCCCTTGCTCTCAGCAGGTTGTTTCACAGAATCGGTGAAGATGTGCCAGACTGCGGAGACATGGTTCCAAATAAAGTTTCCAGAGCTTTGGCGACGGTAATGAGAGGGTAGATTTGGTAACCTATCTAAAAAGTGACCCAAAAACTTGTTAGCGTCATCATTCTTGAGTCATGAGGATTTTTAGGTCGCCCAGGGAGTTTGGGTTCTTCCAGAGTGGCTTGCACAAAATGCTGTGTCTATCCAGTCGTGGCATGTCCTTGCAAACCTTGATTCTCTGGTCATCCTTCATGATACGATAAGCCCATGTGTGACCCTTATGACTTGATGCTCCTCCAACTTATCTATGTTTTGGCGCCTCTTTTGCCAAAAGGCTGTTTACATAGTTCTTTCTCTCTTCCCGTGTCAGTTACCAAACTTAGTGAAAGATGGCTTGCTTGTCTTCTTCAAACAACAGAGAGCAACTTGTTTTTAGTTCTTTTGCTTTTCTTTTAGTCCCATTTCATGTTGTGTACGACAATCCACTCTCACGAAGTTTTCATCTTCGGCAGTGTCATTGTGTGATGTTGGGAGCAATGTATCTTGATCAGAGGTCTGACCTCTTGATGCTGGAATGTCCAAAGCTTCTTGACACGGTGCCAGAGGCGCTGAAGCTACATGAGTTGTTTATGCGAATGATTCAGAATCAGGAAGGCTTAGTTGAACAACTGAAGTATTTAGTGGAGATGATGCTAGTGGGAGCACCGGATCTTATTCAGAGGCCTGACCTCTTGAAGCTGGAATTTCCAAATCTTCTTGACTCGATGCCAGACGCTCTAAGGCTGGTTCTCTTACTAAAACACCAATGAATCACCGATAATTACACTTAGTTATAATCACAACATAATTAAGTATGGTTAAGTAAGGAGCCATCTAAGGCAAAATACATGTTATCAGTTTCTATTCAAACATGCATTAAAACTGCGTCCCATCATAGATACACTATCACACAAACATGTACACAATCGGTTACACACACACACGTACATCCCAACCCCCAGCCCCCAGAGAGAGAGAGAGAGAGAGAGAGNGCGTCCCATCATAGATACACTATCACACAAACATGTACACAATCGGTTACACACACACACGTACATCCCAACCCCAAAAGAGAGAGAGAGAGAGAGAGAGAGAGAGAGAGAGAGAGAGAGAGAATGCGAACCATGCATTTCACTATGATCCAAAGATAGATCAAAAGGATTTCATTTCAAAGACATTGACTTTAACTTTAATACAAATGAGACAAGCTTAATTATATTTGTCGATAATCATGTACTTCGGTCATGGGAAAGAATGAAAACATTAAATCTCTGAAAGTGGATACAACTCGTTTTTAAGCAAAACTTTCACTAGTCAACAGATACAGCTAACTAAAGAGCAACACAAAAAGAAAAAAAATATACTTAAACCTATCTTGGTATATGAACTGTGATAAACTGCATCAAGAATATCACTTTCACGGGGTAATTTCAGAGAGCAAAAGAAATATTAACATTGTTCATGTTTTGACAACTTTACCAGAAACGAACTTGTTTTAAAGTTTCATGTTTATATGAAGTTTTGTTGTCAGCCCCTCCTTTCCTACTATGGTCACAGTAGCCATCGTAATACCTCAGTTTCAGATCAAATGCCACTTTACTAATGAAGCAAGGTAGTCTCCATTGAAAATCATGAATTGGGCGCAACATCAAAAACACAGACTATGAACAATCAGCGCTGGGAGTGGCTTTCACAGCCCCAAAGGACAGAAAGACCTGCCCTGAGGCGGCTGATGAAATCATGAATCCCACACCTGTCCAGCCGTTTGTGGAATTCATGATTTCATCAGAAGACATTCAGCGACTGCATTTTTTCATGTTTTGTTTATTGCGTAATTTTCCCTTTAGGATTGAGATAAGAAATCCAGGGTTTTGTGAGGACATGTATTACACTTTGGAGAGTTGACCAATATGAAAAACTCAATTTGGGTGAAAATGTGGAATTCACGATTTCATCAGCCGACTGACAATATGTGTATTTTATTACAGTGTGACTGACAAGGCAGGGGAAGGAAGAGGATGCCTACTGAGAGCACACAGCCAAACAATTGATCGATCAGGCACTCAGCCACAGTTGATTTAGTTTTTGGTGGCCATTGTAAATGCCAATCACATTGCCCATTCACACTTGAGTTGAGGAAAAAACCTAGAGTCATCCATCATGTTGATGTAGGCTGCAATACTTCTTTGTAACTTAGAAATGGAACAGAGTTCATGGAAAATGTTTTGTGTCTAGGACAAAACTGCAGCTGAGTAAAGAGTTACAGTGGGTCTCCAATGAGTTGGCCATACTGGCTTCAACGCATGAAATCATCAATTAAAATGACAAAGTACACTGAAAGCATGCACAATGCACAAAACTATGAGATGAAGTGTTGGAAATAAGATTTGAGAAAACGAACAGCCCAGTAAGCGGATTCTTTATTCCAACAGGGGTGGGGGGTTTACTTCAGGGCAGGAACAAGATGACTTTTTCTTGTCTGTAAACTACCTTTCTGCGGGGGGGTTACCACTTTTCAAACTCAGTAGTCATTCACAACTTCCACACAAAGAAAAGGCGGAGTGAGCAAGGGAGGTAGATAAGTGGGTAAGGTATATAAAATGTATATATGTACGTATTTGTCTGTATCTGTATGTGTGTGTGTGGGAGTGCAAATGTATGTGTGTATGTGCTAGTGTGCGTGTGTGTATATGTGCGTGCCTGCATATGCGTGCATGCCTGCATAAACAATAACGTGTACCAACATGGGTGAGGGTGAATGTGTGTGGATGTGTGTGATGAAGGCAGTTATGTGAGTAAAGGAAAAAGAACAACATCTTGAGTAAAAAAGGGAGAAAGAAGAGCACAAAAAGAGACAGAGACACAGAGAGAGGCAGACAGGCAGGCAGGCAGATGGTGAGAAAGGGAGATTTAGGGACAGGGAGTTTATTTGATTACTATGTTAATGTATTGTCATAAATGTTTGTGACTGACCACAGATCTAAATAAAATGAACTTGATCTAATATCATGAATCCTCATAAATTTGAAATAGTATGAAAACACACATTCAACTTATGTATAAACAAGCACTTCTGGTTTGTTTGTGTGCAAGTGCATAACACCACTAGCAGTAGCAGTGAGTGTACAGGTTACAATGAAAGTCATAAAGAAAACTCCCTCATTGCAACATGGAAAAGTTTGAGTACTTTGCTCAATCTTTTTCTCACTTTCTCCTCAAGTTTAAGTATTTTAAGTACATGAACCTGGAACGTCCTTTCATTATCATTTCTCCCTGGTCATACCCAAATTTTGAGTGGCCATACAATGTCCAGAAATTCAGAATTTTTCCAAATTATTGGCATCCTAGATTAAAAGAATAATGGTGCCAATTATTATTCAAGCCATTTTGAGTGAATAACCATCAGCACAGTGCGAACTGCAACAACAGGAAAAGCAAAGCTGTAAATTTAAAAAACTAGCTGAGCCAACCACAATGGAGTCCACTGACTGACAAAAAGTGTTACTTCAACTGGAACTGACAATTGCAAAGATAGTTTTTATAATCTTCCTTGTCACAAACCATTAAATTAAGGTAACTGGCACCTACTGGTTTCTTTCAGCTTTCCATCTTTCGGCTCTATAACAAAATATGTGTTATTCTACTAACATGTACTGTGATTTCAGAGTTTTTTTCACATGATGGTTCAGGTGCTTCTTTTGCGCATTCTTTTGCGGGGGTGGAAAAGAGGGGTAAATACCAAAAATATTTCACCAATCTCTTGCAAAAATAGTCATCTCTCCCTCTGACTTGGTCCCCAATTTTTCATTAGCCTGGTTTTGACCGTATGCTAATGCACAGGCCTAACACACTTTGTATTTACAATTTTTAGGCTCAAATTGTACCTGAAACTTTAAAACTGATTGCTTTAAGTAGATTACAGGTCTTTTTACACCCTGATATTGGCTGGCAAGGCCTAAAAAAGGAGGATTTTTATATATTAGCAGATTAATTGGATTGTACACAATAAGTGAGTGATTTGGCCTATCAATAGGAGCCTGAAACCAAAATAGGACTAAGTGTTGGTCTTTTGAGTGCTTAAAAATAAAATTCCTTGGGTTTTTTTGGGGGGCCTTATTTATAATTCCATTTATTTCACTTACAAAAAGACATTATATGTGACAGTAATACAGTTAGCATTGTGGTATCACTATCTATGTTGCTCCTCTGGTCATGTGTCTTTGTCCAATAGGGAGAGTGAAATCTCCCCTACATTTCCCCATACACTATGTTGAAGTAAATCTTGTGGAAACAATGATTGAATTTTTTTCAATTTTTAAAGGAAACCAGGCATTTGACCTAAATTTCATGATTTTTTTCCCAATAACTTAGGAAAAGCAATTTTTCCCTACATTTTATCTTTCATAAAGTCATTTTACTCTATCACAGGGGGAAAATCCCTACAACTACAAGCAGCAACATTGTGCAGTTTATGTTGAATTTGGGTTAAGTAGAGCATCTCTTTAAAGCAAAAAAAAAAGGGAGAGCACCATGTGCTACAGTGTGTGGGGGTAGCGAGCAACAGGTCCACAATGCACAAAGCAGATGAACCCACTCAGGGGCCACAACCCTCTCTCACTTCCAACCATTCACAATGCAATGTTATCAGCCACAGTGGGTAAACAGCTATAGTACAGTGCAAACTGTCGCAACAGAAAAAGCAAAGCAGCAAATGGAAATGATAATGGTGCACCTATTCCTCTTGTTCAAACTTGTTGCATTACATTCACCGGTGAAACAGCGCGAACTGTAACAAAAGGAAAAGCAAGGCTGTAAACTAAGGACAGTGATACCAACTAGTTGTGAAATCATGAAGGGGAAAAGCCAATGCATGGAGCAGTGCTAAGGATTTCTGAGACTGTCCAACTGACCTTCCGGAGCTTCATTTTCAGTCTGAGGAGTGGTTGAGGAATTTTCATTACCAACAACAGTAAGGCTCCCCCGAGTTCGTGAAGTGTAAGAGGAAGGGCGCTGGGTGCTCCCACTCAGCAGAGGGGTATTCTCAGTTCCACTTTGGCTGCCTCCTTCATCAGAATCTGAGCCAGATTCAGAGTCTGCATCCTTGCCTGGGATAACCCGACGTTTGCACACTGGGCAGGTTTTCTTGTTCTTTGTCAGCCAAGGGTCAATGCACTTAGTGTGGTAGACTGAGAAGAAACAGATAAAATAAACTGAAGAAATATCATGAAAACCAAGATGCCACTGAACAGAATTACATGAAAATCTGATCAAGGTTACATCATTTATAAAGTTATTAGAGTCACCTATGAATGACCTCCAGTCCGCAGTGCCAAGCAATGTCCATCAATATGCTATTAACACCTCCTACTAGAAATGACGTGATGAAAGCAAAAATTATAACAACTTAAAACATGAATGACTCACTCTGAATAGGGAGAGAAAGAAAACAGCATTCTGTACTATGGAAGCAGTCACTGGTATGCTTTCAAAGTTTTCTTTTCTATTGGGTTTACTACCAAGTTAGCCGTATGCACTCACATGTATTTGCAAACCAATAGAAATGAAGGAGGATAACAAACTTAACTGGAACCCTGACAACACGACCACTCTTCAGGCTAAGCTTTTAAGGGCATGGTATCAGAAAGATGCGACTTGCAGAATGTTATTATTAAGAAACAGTGCAGCTGGAACAGGTCAATGGAAAGGTGCTGAGCAGGAGAGTATGTTATGCAATTATTGTGTTAACAATGTCAGTGCATTTGTTCAATTCTGTGGTAGGAAATGGTATATTTATAAGACAAACAAAAGGACTGAGGGAAGAGGTGTGGTGTGGAGAGGAGAAAGAGAGAAAAAGAGCATGAGAAAGAGAAAAAAAGAAAGTCATCATCATACCATGATCACAAGGCAGGACTCTAATCTTTTCCCCCTCCTCATACTCATCCAGACAAATGGCACAAGTATCATAGTAGTCCCCTGTGGAAATGCAGAACAGAATATCAACTTACTTCTATATGACAATTTCTGGCTGCTATAAATACAGCTACAGAACAAGACTTTAACAAGACTCTGTGTGCTATAAACCAAAATAAGAAACTTTCCAAGGAAAAACATTTCAAGTTCAAAGATTTGCCTATCCTATGTTTGTCAATGGTTTAAAAAAAAAAAAGAAATCATGCATTGACAGAGCTGTTGCTTTTAGTGAAAAGTGATCTCAGTCAAGGTATATTTTCAACCAAATAAAAAAAATGTAACCCTCATTTCAGACCCTAAAGATTTGTCCTATATTCAGAACTAAAATCCTATAGCAATCATCCCACACCAGCACCTCTTACCTTTCTTGAATTTGCGAACTGGAATCTTCCTGAGGTGTTTCTTAGACAAACGACTCACCCTGCGAGTGGCATGGTCTCTGACAAATTTCACGAGCTGAAAATTGTGTAAGGTATTAGAAATAAATGTTCTGAAGCAAGATAGAGCATGATGACCGATCAAATTCAAAGAAACAGCAAATAACTTCAGTTCAGTTCACCAATCAAGGTACTGGGATTGTCATCACAGTGCATGTGTCACCTTGCGAAAGCAAAGTATGTGTGTCATTCATGTATCAATATCCTGGCAGTTCCGTTTTTAGTAATCTTTGCCAGCAACAGGGTTATGTCTAGCAGCTAGTCACAATGAGGTTTATGGCGCTTTTTGATATTTGTCAAATCTTAACAACAAGTATTTCTTTATATATGGAGAGTATATATTTATATTTCAGGCATACTTACTATCAAAGTATACTTACTATCAAAATCCACATGATAAGAGTTATTGTGAAGCTGTGCACATGAAATCATACTTAACAGTGTGACAAACTTACTATAATGCGTTCACAAATTACTGAACAAGGTTTTTCATCAATATCTTTTCTCCTTATGAATGGATGACTTTGAAATTGTACAAGGCCTCCTAAACCAGTTTGTCTTAACAGGAAATATTGTTTACCCCCTGTCTCCTGCATTTGTTGTAAAAGTTTTCTTAATAACCTTTAGTAAAAAAGTCGCATTTACCACTTGATCAAACATTAGTTGTTTACAGCAACAACATGTAAAAGGAAAACACCATATCGTTCTCTCTTGCATGTTGGTTATTTGCATTGTCATTCTCGATAAAGGTAGGAACCAACAATGTAGGAGAAAATTCAATAACCAAAAAGAATTTAATTATGATCCTTTGAGTGTCAATGATTCTTGCTCAAAATTTTCATTTACTCAACATCTCACTGACTTAGATAAATACTGCGACCCTTGCCAAAGACACTGTTAATGTTGAAAAGAACTTGGTAAAAGTAAAGAGTCATTGCTGACATTTAAATTCAAGGTTATCTCCTAACTAATACTGTTATTAGTCAGAAAGAAAAACGTTAGGATTGGAAGTGATGTTCGCTATACTTATATGTTTGCCTCATTCATTAACATAATTCCACCATTGCATCTTGCCACATGCTCCTCCAACACAAGACAGTTGATAAAAAGTTCCACTAACCAATATGAAACATTAAATGGTTGCCACCATTTTGCCCAGTTGTCATGTCCAGTCTTCGCAATAGATGTCACATTTCTAGTAAAAGTCTAGTATGTATGCACAATTCCCCACCCTGACTTGCACGCAGCAATGAAAAACACACCTCTTGTGTTGCTGATGTACCTCTAGATGTGTTCATTTCGTGCACACTAGTTGTTTTCAATGTCAATGTGTCACACTGTTGGCACCACTGAATGTACTATTTATATGCTCCCATGTTCGATTTACAAAAAAGTTTTGATTTCCAGATTACTTTTAAAAGTCTATTCACTTTTTACCCTATTACTGTTTTCACATTCCTTTGTAGCTTCTAAGTGAATGCTTCTAAAGCAGTTCTTGAAAATTATTCTTGTGTTCAATGCATTTAAGCAGTTTCGATCACTATGTTTTTTTAAAATTTAATGTTTACATTTTCACGTTTCATACTGTACAACTATGCATGTTCAAGAAACCTATCTATTATTGTTTATTTCATGATGTTTATGAAGAAAACTTTTACCCCAGAGACAATGTGAAAAAAATGTTTTTGTTATGACAAACTGATTAAGAAACCTATGCAAAATTTGGAAACAATCTATTCAGTATGAAAAAATATATTTTTAAAAAACCTTGTTTATCTTTTTGTGAATGCATTATAGTGAGGTATCAATTCCTGATATTCCACTGTATGATTATTGGTATCAAATAAATGTCTATTTCATCTGGTTAAGAATATTGGTATTCTGCTCAATAAGTATTATTCTATCACAAGATACTGTTTGAAATGAGACTGGGTTATCCCTTCTACAATGATTAAAATTCTGATTAAAAAAAATTGAGACTGATGAAGATTGCCTTAATAAAGAACTTCATCTCATAATTTGTCAGTAAAATCAATATTTTCTTGTACAGAATTGATAGCACTTTTCATTCTGCAACCAACAAATATATGATATTTGAAGACCTCAATCACACTTTGTGCCTGATATTTCATTTCTTAGTCTAGCAACATAAACCTCACTCTGGCTGGCCATGAAGCATAAGATCAATGATTTCTGGGATTATTGATGCCTTCATAGCATTTTGCCAAACCTGAAAGTTGCTATGGTTCAAGCTTTAGGCAACATTTAAAAAAGAACTGCGACATATTGCTGATCAAGTTTCTGCTGTTTATAGTATTGGATGAGTAGAATATTCACAGGTGTCTTCTTAGATCTTATCATTTTAAGCTGGGAACTTCAAATAATTGAGTTATGAAATACAGCTGGAACTGTGACATCCATGGTTTGAAGTATCACTGGTGGTCAGATAACACCAGCTTATAAAAGTAATGTGATATAAAACTTATTTGATACTGTCCTTTCTTTCCAGATATTGTGACCATGACAAATATGTTTGACTTCTTCCATGCTTATTCATCTTTCTTTAATTCACTAACAGTTACTACCAATCTCCATAACACAAATGCAAACCATAATTTCTGTGGTATTAGCAAAATATTATCAAGTTTATGTGTAACTTTACAAAAAAATAGAATGCTATTCCTGGCAAAACTAGAAGAAAATAAATACCCACTCATAATTGTATGATGCATCATAATAAAGAATTGGGCACTGTGTGAAGCATTTTCCTGCACACATCAGCTGGAGGGAATAGCAAGGAGGTAAGTAGCTATTTTGCCTCTTTTAGCAAAGTAAATCACAACTGCCCACTTTGTAAATATTGTGTATAGGACTTTGATCCTCATGCACTCAAAACAGTTGTGTACTCATTGCACTGTCTTGGTCCCAAGAACAAATCTTTTTTTTTCAATTTTATTCAAGAACTCCTACACATCACAAACTTTAAATTATGAACTGGTCTTGGAGTTTGTATAGTCCTACTTGCCAAAACCACTTGTTAACCTGCTACCAAAGCTCTATTTGCATCAGCATAAGGCAGTATTTCACAAGGTTGCCATAGAGTGTTAACAATTTTACTGATGACTTGTCTATGTTTTTACAAGTGGTCGAACAATTTTCCATGACGAAAATCATACAGTATATAAAAATTTATCACATCACAACCTTTTGACGTGTGAAATTTGTCAAGCAGTTAACAAGTTTTCACTCTGCTGACACAAGGTCATGGGAGAGAAGCTTCAGTCTAAACAAATTAATGATCTTCAAATTAAACTTTTCCTACTTTCCATGATTTTTCCCACTTTCCTGATTCCAGGTAGTTTTCAGATTTGAAAAATTGCCAATGACAATTCTCCATAATTTTTTAAGTCTTTCCAGCTCTGTGATAATTCTGAGTAAAGTACTGTAATTGCAGAGGTTAGTAGTTACATACCAGTGGTTAGAAGCAAACCAGAGAGATAAAAAAAAACCCTTAACTCACCAAAAACACCATGAAGATAAGAAAACTAACACCAACAAAAATAGCAAATGGCCAAAGGTACAATGGGAGGGGCGCAACATCTTCTGTGATGGTGATGATATACTCCCTGTAGGGAATGACAAAAGTACATGGAAATCAGAATTAATCACTAGTCAGATGGAAATAGGGGTGAGAACTCACCAGGAATATCATCACCATGAGGAAGCATACGGCCACCACAATGGCAAATGGCCACAGATACATCCTGATGTCTGGGCCATCATCCTCAGTGATTTTGATGATGTACTCCCTGCAATTTTTAAAGAATGATAGATTATCTTTGGACAAAGCCAAACTCTCCACTGCGTGATGACGTTCACTGTCCTTGTTAACTCTACCAGAATATTCATAGAAGCCACAAAATGTTTTTGAAACATAGAAGAACTCTGCACTGCATCTCCTGATATCACGTTGACAAATATGGTAGTATTCTACAAAAATGAAGCCTGGAGAAAAGCAGGATTGCATACCTATTTGCTTGCCTGAAGGGCCTAATTCTCTAAACACTTTTCATGAGACGTTTTTGACAATGTCATTAGAATCTCATTAAAATTCTAATCAAACAGACAGCAACATTTAAAAATGAGCTAAATTGTAAAACATGACCTTACACATCAACAAGGATGATACATTTTCCAAGTTTATAGGCTTTATGAGGATTCTATATATATATATCTTGCTCACCTAGTTTGACCGCAGTATCTTACCAGCTTGTTTTGTGTGCATTTAGTAAAATCCAGCATGTTATTATTTATTTAAAAACTAAACCAGTTTGTTATTGAGTGACATTATTTCCTTTGTTTTAGTGGTGAAAGGCTGATAACAGGGCAGTGACTTAGTGGTGAAATGGCTATCAGAAGCTTCCTTCTGGCAGTCTACATGTAACACATACAACATTGTCATACATACGGATGAGTGTAGTTGTAGTCATATTTCAATTTCATTCCAGTTGTATAGCCCACAAAGGTTGATGGAATGCCCACACGGGAGCCATCTGAGAGACAGAATTCAATGTTAAGAAGTCAGTGGCCTGTTTTTTTCTGTTGTTTTTTTTTCAACTCATACACTCATAATTTCACTGTTCCCAAACGTCTCTTTTTCAGTCACTCTTCTCTCATTCTTAAATGGCCCTGCATTCCTCCTCCCTCACATCAAATTCATCTACAGCAATGCTCTACCCTTCCATTTGATTACATTTACTACCCATAACAAGACAAAAGTTAAGTATCAAATAGAACACCATTTCATTCTCTCTTCTGTAAAGCATATTTCGTGAGGAAAATGGACATAGCAAATACAAATCCCAAACATACTATCTTTCATGACCACTCCATATCACAACAAACTTAACTCAACATACACATGCAACACACAAAATAAATATACAGAACACACACAAGACAGTAAAACCCTGACCATATATGCCACCTGCTTAGTGCAATCAATAGTTCCATTTCTGTCACAAGGGTTGCCTCGTTCAAGAATATGTCAATGGGTAAATATCGTAAAATAACAAATGTCCCTCAAAACATTAACCTCACTATATTGATTCTCAATGCACTACTTAAACTTTAGAATGATAACAATGATATTATGCATCCGAAAAGTGTAAAGATCCGGTGTAAAGTGCAGATTTTTTAAAACTCCGTGAGTCCCATGAGTGACAACTACAAAAATCCTTGATTATATTCTTTTACCTACTGCCTCACTGCCCTCTGTATATTGCCTCACTGCGCTTTCCTGCATCTCCAAATCCTATATTAAAATTAAGCAGGTAACAGTTCCCAGATACAATAGGCCGTAAGCACGGTGCCATAAGCATAGGCCATCACATGTGTGACTGCTAGGCTGTTGTGGTATGCAGTCTATCTTAAGCTTCACTACTGATTCTTTGCGCAAAGACTGACTCTGCTAGCCCAGAACCAGTGAATTGTTATTGTCTCTCCTTGTCTTCACTGATATACTGAAGCGTCCTGTCTATTTCATGGGTAAAGTTGTGGTCCCTGCCACCAGATATGTTAGCTAGCAGTAGGGTGTAGTTGCTCAGCATCGGCAAGGCTGCACTCCTGTTTTCAGGAGTTTCCCAGTAAACAGTTCGGAGTGACATCAAAGTGGTTGGCTCAGGTTTCTGGGCCAATGGATGTTCTCTCAGTCCGTTTTATGTTTTCGTTTTCAAAATCCTCACTAATCTAAATAGATCTGCATTTGGCAAACTGAGCAGGAGAATTTGATGTATTAAGTACAGTAACTTGATTTGCACATCCAGCTTTAATATGGCCCATAAATAATGTTGTGGCCTCAGTGCAATAATCATGTAATTAACAATTTTCAAATTTTACAAATGGAGCATGGGCACACACTTATTACAGTCAAGAATTTGTGAGGTCGAGTAATTATTTGATGCACAGCCTTAAGATTACAAAACAGTGTGTGCTTGTAAAAACTACATGAAATCATGGAAAAACGCAAATGCTGAAATACATGGTTACTGCACAAAGGTAACGATGTGGTCTATCACATTCAAGCCAGGGTTTTACTGCATATGTATTCAATGAGTGTACATAAGAAGAAACCTCACCAAAGCTCATGAGTTCATAGCCTCTAAGCATGGGCAATTTCAAAACCAGGATCTGAAGCTTACCGTTTATGACTGTTCATTTAAGTATCAAGTTACTGGTGCAATGGCAACAAAGAAAAAACATCACCAAAAAAAAAAAAAAGCAGAGATAAAACTGCGCAAATGAGGTAACAACTTATGCAAAAACTTAAGACTAGGCTGCTTTCTATGTGACTGTTATTGTACTGTGGAATGTCAAGACTATCAGTACTGTTGTTATAAGAAGTCTCTGGGTGCATATTATATATTTTAAAAAAAAAATCTTGTATTGAATTATTCCTATTTGCATCCAGCACAAAATAAAGTAACTGAGGGATTTTTAACTCTTTATTGGTTATTGTTTATCATGTTTATTTCCCCTCAAGAATTTAACCTCCAAACCAAATGTGCTTAATTAAACTGGCATGACCAAGCACATATCTATAACAGACTCATGTGTTAACTGAGATCAGAAACCACAGAACAAAAATGCTAAAATGTGAAATGCTAATCAAATTTTGGAGATAATTCACTTTTCCAAATCAGCCAGCCAGGACAAAGAATTCAGTACTTGCCATGGCCTCAGAATGAGGTTTGAAAGCATGAATGACTTATAGTTACTGCTAAACACGCCAGACTGCAAAACAGAGCAGCAAAATAAATCATGAGCAGACAGCCCTGGCCTTTTTAGCCACTTGGAGGTTATGGCTGGCCTAGTTTTAGCCATGCAGAGAGCTTTGTTTAGCTTATTTGGAAAAGTCATCAGTCGTCAACAAAATCCAACACCAATGCTGCCACCCAGGAAAAAGATTGTTAGTTTGAATGTAGCATTCTGGAGAAAAAAAATTGTCTTTTTCTCCTGGGATATTGTAGCCTGCACAGTAATTGAAATAGTAATAGCATAAATTGCCATAAAACTGGAAGAATACAATAAACAGGTGTCTGATGTCACTTAAAATATGGAATGAAAAACTTATAATAAGATCAATGATCCAATATATTTCATATTTCCTTAGTTATGCATATACTTTTTCTATTAAGAGTCTGCAACAAATTTACTGCCACTGTCATTACTCCTCTCTTGATATTAACTGCATAAACTTGGAATTCCATACATTATCTGATAATCTCAAGGATACCACAGAATAATATACATGAAAAATTGATATATCCCAAGCAGTTCACTTACGTGATGTTATTAAATTTTCTCATAGAGGACTTCTCTTCCACAGTGCCAAGCTTTACCTATCAACATGCCTTTATGGTCTAGTGATGGGGTTTCCTAGATCTTACAGGATATTTTTCCCATGTACTTTGGCAGACACTTAACTTGTGTGAAGCAGAGAGATTTGGTAAATGACTGACAAAAGTATTTGCACACAAGATCTGGCCTTCCTCAGAATGGTATCAATTACTAGCTAATACAAAATTGATACTCTATGAAGATACTAAGACAGATCACTGGCAACAATGCTAATTACAACTGGAAACAATCCAACAGCAAAAGTCAAGAAGTAAATTTTAGGCCAAAACCAAGGAACTGGCTTGCCTCAACGTTGTGTATCTGGGAGATGTTAGGAGGACATTAAGTGTCACTGGCAACAGCCTGAGGTACAAATAACACTCTGGGTATCTTATCCATGCCTGATTTTGGGGTTGGGACAATACGCTCTATGGCATAACTAAAGCAGTGAAAAACTATTCAAAGTTGAGCAATGGAAAACACTTATTAAGGAAACTCACTTTTGCCTGGGAGCATGGGTTGGAGGGATTCATTCCAGTTTACATTGTGAATAATGGCTGCTGCATAGCCACTGCTTTCTGCTGTCAGGACCTGGAGAGGGATAGGAAAGGGTCAACACTTACACAGGCACACAGGGGGTGTGGACACAAGCTGTGGAAAATTTGGTTTGCACACTGGGTCAAAAGGCATGCCAAAGGAGTATTTGCATAAAGCAGTAACACTATTATACTGGCATGAGGGGAAACACTTTCATACTCAGTCATACACTTTAAGGTTTTGGGGATATCCAGGTACTGATGTCAGCCCTCCTGAAAATTTGCTTCCCTGTTTGTTCACTGACATAGAATTTACTCGGCCAAGGCAAAAATAACTTTGCTTGCTTCATTGCCTACTTAATGTGATGTTTTAACATCTTTTTCCCAAAAAACTTTACTTAACATCTGTGAAACGGTGGTTTCAGACCGGATCACTTAGTTAATTGCTTTCACTCGCCCTGGCTAGAGGGTCATGCAAGGGTCAAGTTACCTGCGCTCAACTAGCGAAGCGCCTGATGATCTGGTTCCGCTAGAGTGATAAACATAGGTTGTAAAACTGTCCGTCTTGCTTACAGCAGGTATCAAATCATAAAATGTTCGACACAGATCGAAAGAGCTAATCATGCATGTAACAACTATATTATTTTTATAGAGAAATGTTGAAACACTTTTAAACAGGGGCTGCTGGAAATTGAGGTTATTGTAGAAGCATTAAATTTTAGTGATAATATACATCAAATATGCATATAAAACAAGTCTCGCTTTAAAACCTTTCTATTCCTGGGCAGCACAAAATTCACTGGCTGACCTTTCATACCTAGAACTTTTAGCACCAGGCGACTTAGGGGGCAGCTGTAGGAGTCAATTTATTGCCCTGGTAAGTTGCTGTGTAGAACGGTTGCAATGAAACCCATTATCTGATAAATGTCATTTTCAGTGGACCTCCAGAGCAATAAAGATATAACAATGATGCATTACCTTTCACATATTTACATAGATGGTGATAATGCTTCCCGGTTGTCTTGTCCTATCACAAGATGAACAATGCACACGCAAACACATATGCATGCACGCACACATCTTGATGAAATCGAAGTAAAGACTTTCAAGTTTTAACAGTTTGCATTTCCTTGGACAGAAGCCTATGTGTGCCTGTACTTGGTCATTTAGTTTGTTTGCTACACAATGTCTCTTGATTGTGATACAGTGGAACCCACTTAAGCGGGACGGCTCCGTTCCCGACGAATCGTCCCCCTTAAGCGGGCGTCCTGCTTAGGCGGACTATTCATTATAAAGTGATTTCTGAGATAGTTTGTGCATTTCATTCAAGTTAAGGGATAATCATTACTTGTTGCTAGGGAGGTGTGACAACGGAGTCAGATTTAAATTCTATCTGTACTGTTTAAAATATACTTATTGCAGTTTAACTGCATTTTCGGTAAATGTGCATACATTTATTATTAGTCATTCTTTGCGGGGAACGGGATTTTTGGTTGGCTTCAAAGAAGCACCTAAGCCTTCTCACCACTCTCCTTTGAAAATTAAAAAACGATTTCTTTTAAAGACCGAAACATCTCTACATCAAGGAGAAAGAAATAAGACCTGTTAAAATAAAACTGGAGAGAATATGAGAGGTCTAACATCTCTGAAGTCGAGATGTTCGCCGCCACCCTCTCCTCCCCCCCCCCCCNCAAGTGATCAAAGCTAATTTGGGATCGAATTTACATGATCGTAAACACCAGCAAAGATAAGCTGCGTGTGTCAAGAAGCCTTTACGCAACACGAATGATGGTCATGCCTATGTGAACGATACCCCGGCCGAGTGTTGTGCAATAACGCAGGTAAGGCTCATAAGTGTCAATCATTGCCCAAGCAGAAGGAAGGATAAAGTGTGGCTGACAGGGGGCGGGGCTTACTTAATCTTGAGACGCTGATGCTTGCGCCGGTTAAATGACCAGCGGCTAGGATGTCGCTCTGATTCGTCCATGCGTCCGCAGAAAGGTCAACTGCCTGACAGAAGGCTATGGGGAGGAATTGTCAATCACTTCTCACGTAACGTAAGGAGGGTAATCAGGACCGTCAGTACAAGCTTCTTTGTAGCTCTTTGGTTTTCAGCTTATGGGCAAAAGTAAACAAGCACTGAGATAGTGCGATAGTGATAATTTGCCTCATTCCTGTCAAAAACAGCGTGTATATTACGGGGATCTGGCTCCAACCTGTCTCGCTTAAGGGGGTTCCACTGTATTAGATGGTGGACTCTCAAGTAACTTTTATTAAATGTATTGAACTTTTCTTTGGCAATTTTAACTTTGTCATCCGTAAATGAGGCTGTCAGCGAGACTACTTGTTTCTTAGGTTCATGAAAGGTGTTGTAACATTGTGGGGCACTAATTCCTCACAAGAGGTCAACAATGCTACAGTTGGATCATAATGCCATGTTGGTTCAGAAGTGTCCCGAGAGCTGCTATAACTGGTCCTTCCCTGATATTTGAGGCCGTGATGGTATGCTCCTCCAGTTTTCATGCTATTATTTTGTTTTTTTATTCAGAAATTTAGTCTTTTATAGTCTGTTGTGTGGGAAAAATGAGGCACCTTGCTAGATGTTGCACATGCTTTTCTCGGAAGGGTGTTTTCAATTGGTTATAGGATCTCTTTGATGTCTAACAATTCTTCCAGCACCTGGATATAGCTATCATGTAACTTTTTCTTGTCATAGTATGTCATTTATTTCTAAAATAAAATGCCAAGTCAGATTTCAAGCCTTTGCAAGATGGCAAATTTCTTAATTTGACTGCTTTTGTATGTTCTAATATGCTCATCACCTATTCGGCACTGTTTGTTTACATGGTTAATATGGTACATGTATGAAAGTTCCGCTGTTTAAAGTGAGAAAATCTGCCTTATTTTACTTAGCTTATCTCTGCGATCATCAAATTTATGCAATTTTATTTGGATTTGATGCATGATATTATAACACTAATCTTACTGTTCCTTGTGGAACCTTGTTGACAGACTTAACACCGTGATATCTCAGAAACGATAGGACGCCTCATTGTAATCTAACTACACCACTTACAAGAATGTTTTATGCAGCTGATAAATCTATTAGAAACAATTTGTAAAGTGAGAGTTAGTTGCTATTAATATTTTAAACACAAAAAGCATAAAATTTCGATAAAAATTATATAACTTTTTCAAACTCCCCTTAACAGTTTATGGGTGAAGCAAGCAGGGGGCCTTAATGGTAAAGAGAGTGCAAAACCTAAGCTTTCATTTGATACCTTACACACCCAGACTCCTGTGCACAGTATATTGATAAGACAGAAATAAAACTGGCCAATTTCTTACCCACACAGGCTTCAGATAACACTAGGACCAACCCCGTCAGCAGCGCCTGCCAAGACCTAGCTAGCCAGTGATTAATTACCTTCCCTCAGGCGAACTAAGTGATTGGCTCTCGTATAGGCAGCAAACCACCTTGGTGATCAGACTGAAAGATCTAGTGACACCCCAAAATAGCTTATTTAAGACTACCATTTCAGAACTGGACTCTGTATGTAGAATGAAGAAAAGCACAATTAGAACTTTTAAGGAAGGAAAGCCTCTAAATTTCCACAATTCATCTCCACAGACTTGAATATGTATGAAATCTTGTCTTGTTCCGTGAAGGCCAGAAGAAGCAAAGCATGAAAATTTTCACATCAGCTATGTTGCACAGATGTACGGAATACAACAGAGCTCTGACAGCCCTACCATGTTTGGATAAACATTTCACTGTCTTAAAGTTGTGCTATATTCTACTGAGCAACTGTAGTCCCAAACATCTATGACCATAACGGACAAATTTCTGATCTCAGAACACCAACAATGTGCATCCCTAACCCCTAGTGCATATAATAAAAGACTAGTCAACACAGAAAATATTAAAAAAAAAAAAAAAAATCATAATTTATATGGTGTTTATCACTCATAAACACTGAAGCATTGGCATGAATTGAATACAAAGTAGCTGTAAAGGTAGCGAAATGGATTGAAATTTGGAAACCGGGTGAGAAGAGGTGTGAAAGTGTTAGAAATTTAACAAGGAAAGTCTGGATCATTTGAAGTCGCAAGTTGAAAACAAAATATAAAGAAATCAAATTCATATACAGTATTAATTAATCTGTCTGTTGGACAATTTTACACTACTAACATATTCCCCTTATTAAGTTAGTTCGACTTAATATCTTCCACATCTGCTCTGCATTATATCTAAAATTTCAATAGAGAAATTCTTGTTGAGTATAAATGACATGATGTCTGTTATACATGCAATTGAAAATGAAATCACTAGTTGCCTGCCATATTACAAAGATTTATGGGATTGTGAATTGTGCTATGTTGTTTCCTTTTCAGATCAACATTTCCCCTTACGGTCAATAGAGTCATTTCGTATTAACTAGTTGTGACACTTTAGTCCTATTGTTAATCAGCAAAGGACAAATATCTGTGCCACTTACAATGACTAAGTAAAAGGGTTAAATAGAAACTAATGCTTTTAAATGTCAAAGATCATTCTCAAACCAAGGTCACTAATGGAAATGTTGTAGCAAGCCACCACACTCGTCATTTGAGTGAATTTTTCCAGTATGTGCATTTACCCACTCT
>JAWQUT010000114.1:1367736-1405894 GCA_033807755.1 Ellobium chinense | reverse complement strand
CCCCCAACCATCATTCCTTCAATTAGCACCTTTCAGCATATTGAACGCTCAAGCAAGACAATGTAAAATAGTTTATCTGAACAAGGCGATTAAATGATAATTTCCTCCTTTTTATTATCTGACACGCAGCAGCTGGTTGGCATACTGCTTCATAGCTGTTGCTCATCAACAGCCAGTCTGTCTTAGCTTCTAACACTTCCTTTCATTTGAGAGCCATGGTAGCTGATATAAAATGTTTACACATAGTTTTGGCATAAAGCAACAGTCCTGCAATATCTCATTCAAGGACTGCTGCATCCATTGTTTTTCCAAACCGCATGATCCTACAGTTCAGTCCTAAAACGGAATTTCCCTCGTGGATATTAGAGTTTATCTTATCTTATCTTAAAACTGAAAAATCTCTTTTCATCGAACACATGCTAATTCCCCTTGTTTCCTGTGAAGAAACTGAAAAGAATGAGAATAAAAACTGCAAATCCTTCACCTAAATTTATGACATATGGTAAATGTTGCCTCCCCTCAATCATTTGGAGAAAACACAAGCTGCATCCCATAGACCTTATAATTATGTTCAAGACTGTAAAAGAATGATGTAAAAAATACCTACACACAGAGATTACAAATGTCCAGACTGTAGCTGATCACCAAGTTATTTATTGTAGTATGCTTTTCAGGACAAACAGACCATCACAACACTTATATTGCATGATTTTTCCAGATCACACAATTCCCCCTTTGAATTTTAAGCCCCCCCCCCCACCTCCAAGAAAAAAAAAATAAAAATACACTGAACCAGTGCCTATCTTCCTATCTTTCCTGCACTCCAAAGTTTCCAATACTTGAGAGAAACCTATAACCCCTCAAAAACTTACAAATCATTTTTTCTAAGTTATGATAAGGGGACAATGTCTCCCCCAACTCATATAACCTGCAGAAAACACTGGTTATAATGATTTGATTGAAGGTGGAAACTAATAACTAGTACATTACTCTGAGCATATTCAGGGAATAAAAAGATACTCAAATGCTCATATTTGGAGCTGAGTGGGACAAATACTCCGAGACAAAAGGATGTGACAGAAGAAAGACATGGTGCAATTTAAACCCCAGACCTCTGCTTTGTGGTGGTGCCATGGTCTTTTTCCCCAGGCAGTATCTGGGGTATAGAATGAAAGCAGAGATTGTGGGTTCCAGTCTAACTTCATTCTCATCTTTCCTTTTTTGTCTTCTTCTTTCAGCATTATTTTGTCATTCAAGAACTCTATAACTTCATATTGTTTTAGTAGATGGCTATGTCTGATAATTTTCCCCCTGAACTGAAACCCATTTAATAACACCCTTTTCAGATCACAGAATAATAATAATATTGTATTTTCTTCGCAAAAGTCACTGAATATTTGTAAGCCCAATTACCTGCAACATTTCCCATGCTCCCTAGGAACTGTGATCAAGTGGTGTAGATTATAATGATGGCACTGCCCTGACAAAAACTTGGTCCATCTTTGACATGGACTAAACATATCACTACTGCTGGTTTTGAAAAAGAGCATAAATAAATGACTGCATAACCCAGTCCCTTGAATATCAATAAAAGATTGAGATTTCACAAGAGTGGTGAGGTTTCTTCAAAGCACACTGTGATATCTTGCCTGCACACTTACTATGACCACCAGCCATATGCACCAGACCATCCTCATGTTCATAATTATGGACAATGGCAGCATCATATCTACTTAACTGGGCATTTAGAATCTGGTGAAATGATACATAAAACTGACTCACTATAATCAAATTCAAGATTAATGAGGGGTGAAAGCAATGTGTTGTGATGCAAAACAGGAAACATTGATGGTAAAGGCACTCAAGGATGGTGAGGTTTCTTCTGGGGTCTTCTGCATGTAAACTTACTCCTTCCTCCCCCCATGTGCACCAGATCATCTTTCTGGTCAGAATTATGAATTATAACTGCATCATACCCATGCAACTGAGCATTCAAAACCTGAAGAAATGATACAGAGAAATAATCAACTCAATTTATAGATGTATGCTGATCTCTTCAAGGATATGAGGAGTTGATGGAATTCTGGTACAGAGAACAATGTGTAAACTACAGACAAAATTTCTTAGTCCTGTAACTATTGCTCTAGTTATGTTGTGAAATATACCTCAAGAAATATGAGACATATAAATACAGCATTATACAGCAATTCCAAAATAAATTACATCATCATTACTCCAGCTTAAACAGCACACACTCCCTCATCTATTTATGCATTCCCCTACACCCATCTTAACAATATCTAGGCCCTAGAGTGGTTTCTAACAAACAGGGCAGCATCATGGATATGCAGCATTCCAGCGACAATTATTTTCCTCTTCATCTTTGTTAGGAATTTCTTGATTGGGTGAAAAAAAAGCTCCCCCAGAGGACACAATGTAGCTGGGATGACACCTCTGGGAACAAATATGAAGGGTATGGACCAGTGTCCATGGACTGCATTTGTAGAAAAACCAAGAGGTAGCAGAATCCTCATAAGATCTGGTGACATTCATACTGAAAGGGGAATTAAATAGACTTCCAGTCATGCAAAGATCAGACGAACATCATTAACTTACTGATGACTGGACAATGCACTTCTAATGTCTTCCAACAAAAGGGCCAACGCTGTTTTTGAGAATGGTTCTGTTTGAAAACAGTTTTTTGCCTCAACAATACTCGTCTAATTTCTGTTATCATATCATCGGCATCTACAACTTCCCAAAAATATTTTCCCGGGAGATGAATACTGACATCTAGAACATGAATATGCAAATAAGTCAGTTTGGCAGGAAAATGAACACAAAACTTTTTATTGGAAGACATATGATTTAGGCAGCTCTTAATACTAATACATTAAGACCTTGCAGCATTGAATCTCATGCTCTTAAAGCACCCACATATTCTTTATACAGCTCTGTCCTCCAATCCCTTATTTTGTAAATCACTTGCAAACATGAACACGTCATAGAATCACAACTGTCCACTGAAACTGTGAGTTTATCACGTCCTTCAGAAGAGTGAGTGAACCAATCTAAATCCATTTTTCAGAAGTCTTCCAGGATTTCCCAGATTTCAGGACTTAGCAGGACTTAATGCACTTTGCAATAAAAGCCTTGGTAGCTAAATATCACCATTCCAGTGCTGGTGAATGGAAATTTCTCCTTCTGTCTGCACATTTTTCTCACAGACTCAGCTTGTTTATGGGTTTTCCAGGAATTTCCAAAACCATATTCAGTTCTTAAAGAGTTTTCCAGGATTCCTACTCATGAAGTTAAAGGAGTTTTCCAGAACAGTATACACACCCTTTTCCTGTATCTTTTATCCCAGTGACCTGAACTTGCCTATCACTATCATAAGCAGACCCATCACTAGCCTGATCCCCAGCCACGGCCCATACAACAACAACATTAACAATACCTTGTCTGCAAACTGGCAGGATCCTCCTCGAGCTATCAAAAGAATCCAGCGGTAGTCGGTCCCATTTAAATGTGGTGGAGGGTTGACTGGGGAACAGGCTTCTTTGGGCACGGCATACACTACCCGGCCCTGTCCACCAATACCAAATTTCATGTGAAGTCATATGATATTAATGAGATCATGGTACAAAAATGACTTTTTTACTTATACATTGTTTTTTCTGTCCCCATTGCTCATTAAACTCTTGGCGTTGACACAAATGTTTCAATGATGATCAATTAAAAAAAAAACAACTTGTTGATAATCACTAACTAATGCAAATGAAATGCTATTTTTCAATCTATCTTAAGTCTGTCATTATAAAGTCTAGAAGTTCTAGATTATTAATACTTGAACTGAGTGCTGCTAACATGCAAACATTCTTCACCACACCTCAAGACAACCCAACAACCCGAACTTCGACTTTAGGGATTTTCAATGGCTTTAAATTCTGTTTTATATATCTTCTGTATGACTTTTAAGAACTCCCAGAGAACGGTGCAAACCTAGAAGATATCACCCACTCACCTCCAAGCCTGTCTGGGGAAAGTTAGGTCCAAACCCTGCCGCAAGATCTTCATACTCTCCAACAATCTCGCTAGAATTTTCTTTAATTCTTTTCTGTATGAGAAAAAAAAAAAATCATACAAATGAAACAGATTGCAGAAAAGAAAACCTGCAAGATGGCAAAACTGACCAACTGATGGCAAGAGATGACCAAAACTGCAAACCATCAATTTGTGACATAAAGTTTCTATTTCCTACAATGCTTTTTCAGTGTGGATTATCACAATTACTACACAAATTATATCTGATGCTCGTTCAAAGCAAGAGAAGCAAAAATACAGCATCAATATCTGCACAAAACTGGCATAATTTGCTGTAACTCACACAAACAATAAATGTTTTGGTTTTTTTGTGGAAAAATTTGTTCATGGTGCTGACAGTGGTGAGCTTATCACTGGGCACTCCAAGAATGTTTTAAACAGCCAAGGTGCAAGTCATCCATGAAGTTTTCTCATTTAGAATTTAAATGTTCAAATCGGTCTTGTGAATGGAGATCTCAACCCTGTCTTACTCTGTCCATGACAAGATCTGCATCACTAACATATCCATCTGTCACCAATCAATCTTACAAGCCACACAGAACCCATCAACAACTATCAACAAACTCAGGTGCTTACCACTATCACATCAGCGTCTACTCCCGATATACACAACAAAGCTAAGAGATTCACAACGGCAAATACGTAGATGCCTGTAATGTGCCGGGGTATAGATGCTTCCACCATCCTTATCAGTCTATGGAGAACCTGTAACAGGAAGAAGAATTACATGAAACGTTGCAAAGGATACTTTGCATAAAAATACTGAAGACTTTAATATATCTAAATTTCCATTGATTCTCAGGTACATGAATGTCTCAGCTGACCATGGGTGACAAAAATGTTATTTGGCTTTAACTAATTACAGTGGAATATGATAATGTATACACTTTGGGACCAACCAAAACTGTACATATCAACAGAAATATATATATTAACCAAACAAGTGACAGAAGATATGAACTTAGGGCACAAAAGGGAACTAAATCAATCACGGCTAGTAGTAAAATACCAGTCTAATTACACCCAGTTGGCGCCTTCCTTCTCTTTACCCCTGAAATCCAGTGTCCAACAATGAGGTAACTTTTATTTTCAATTTTTCTTTCCTGTGTTTTTCTTTTCCACTGTTTTTTTCCCCCTATTATCCTGCCTTCTGGCTCTCCCTTTTTTCTGCTTCATCCTGTCTCCTCTCTATCTCCCTCTCTCACTGTCCCTGTTAGTGCTTGCTCTTGAGGAAGATCCAAACATCTTGGAAAGATGTGACCTAGCACATGATGGACCTACTCATAAAGACCAACCAGGTGCGATAGTTTTACACAACTCTGTGCTGAAATCATGTGGACATCATAATGCTTCCCTGTTGGGGTGCTAAGTCAACCAGAGAGGTGCTGCTCCGTCAGGAGGGTGAGGACAAAAAAAAAAGGGGGGGGGGGGGGGGGNGGGGGGGAGGGATTCTGACACGCGGTGACACCATGTGACGGCAAACAGGGAGGAGGATTGACCTGCTTGGTTTGATCAGTAAAATCGTAACATCCTTCCCAGAAGGCTTAGTGTGCCTTGTGAAGCAGCAACTCTGTATTGTATACTCAGATCACTGTGTTGATGGTTGTGCACACTATTGTACTTTGATACTACATGCCTACTAGTTGGCTAGCGCAGTAATGAACATGCATGCACGTTAGCTATATGCACAATACATTAGCATTTTAAAAGTGATTAATGAATGCAAAACCGCACTTATTAAGCATTAGTGCTTATTAGCATTTAAATACTGGCTGAAAACATTTACCAGGAACAAAGAGTGAAGAGAAGCAATATCTGGACCAAAAATACTGTAATCAGTAAATGTGTTCATATACAAAGTATGTCCACATAAAGTGTACTCCTATAAACAGTTAGCGACCCACTGCTATGCACTGGTCAGCAAGAAAATGTGAGATGACAGTTGAGAACAAAGCACGAAGACTTTTCAAATGAAATCATTTCATATGTTCCAATAATGTAAATCAAAACAGGCTTTTACACCTGTAATGTGTAAGACCTTTCACACAGGCCTACACAATTTCTCAAAATCCAGTCCCTCAAGATTTTTTTTTTCTCCTCTTGTTCCTTACAAAAACTCCCATCCATCCTCCAGCCCTCTCCCCCAAAACATCATCATCAACAACAAAAACTAAACTGTAACAAATTCACTGTGAGTGTGATGGCAACACATTGCTGGTGTGATATCAACCCACCGAAAATACATATGCTGAGACACTGGTCGGCAAAAGTCAAAATACATTTGAAAACCATAAATGTAGACAGAATTTTATACAACAAAATTAACCATATAGTCTAAAAAAATTATCCAAGGCCAAACTGACACAAATATAAACTCAATATCTTTACTGTACATGTTCACTTTATAGAAGAATTTGTGGTCAGATTTCAGATTTTTTAGTGTGTGACTGCCTCAAACAGTGTGTATTTCACTGAGACATGTATCAGCATTATAATTATTATACATTCCAATACACTCACCAATGACATTTAAAATGTCAGCACATTTCACAACAGTGATATCACTAAAACACCACTTTGGAAGTTACAAAGTGTTTAAGAAAAGTTAAAGTTTCCTAACAAGAGTTTGCCATTGCACAATCAACACTGTGAGTGTAACCTACCCATTGCTGAAAAGGCAAAATAACAATAGAAGATAATACTAATAGTGTATCTGATGTACTAAAGAGAAGACCTGTGGATTTATAAAGGCAAAGATGTGGTGGCTTAACCCGAAAAGGACACTTTATCAGTACCACATTTTCTAAACTGCTAAGAGAGGGAAGATTATACCACAGTGACAGCACTAGATGCAAGTGTTCACACTGGTACTCTGAAAAGCACTTAGCCTGAATGAACTGTCCAATGTGGACATCTCAGTTTTGGAAAAAAAACCAAAAACTCAAACACAAGTGTCTGCTTTGTGTAACAGAGTGTTCAGTAATCCAATAAGACTTCTATTCAGTTTGACACAAAACAAGCAACTTGCAGTTAATGAACAGTCAGAACAGGCAGGAGAGATTCTCATACTGCTCACATTGGAGACCGTCCATCTTTCTGGACAGTGATTTTGAATAAGTAGGTGTATGATGGAAAGCTAGCATTATCATAAAACACAGGATCACACTCTTTACTGTAATGGATATGGTACACATGGAATTGTCCTATGACTGATCACTTAAGAGATAAATTGGCAAGATCTTTTCTCTTCATAGTGTGACGGCTTAAAAAGTGAAGAACTAAGCCAAATCACTACTCAAACAACCGAAGACTGTTTCATGGTTTCATGATAAACACTATTATGCAACCTGTAGTGTAAAAGTGAGACAAAAAAAAACACCAGCCAGATTTTCAAATAGCTGTAAATATTAACCCCAACTGTGAACAGGATGTTTTAATGTCTGTATTGATCTATCAGAAAATAACAGTGGGTTTCCATGAAAACTCTCGAAACAAGGTATAAATGCAATAGTTCTGAAAGGCAATATTCTCAATAATTACAGGATCTGATAATTACGATCTTACAATGATTGGCTGAGGCAATTGAGTGAAGAAATATAGGGGAAATACACTATCAAATTTTATATCTACTTGAGAGAACTGAACAGGTCACCTGTTCGTACTCCAGGATAAAGAGACAACAATTGCTTTGCCCTTTTTTATCACACCTATCTTTTATCAGCTCAGTGGTTATAAAAACCACACAATACATTATGACTGAGGCAACACAGGAAAGCTAATTCATATGGCTCGTTACTATTTTCATCTTTTAACTTTATCAGTAAATAAGCTGGCACCACTACAAAACTTAAAATTAATCATGGATGCTAAATTGATTAAAACTTACAACTCGGATACTATTTGATATTGATTTCTTACATCCCAATAAATTTTAAAAAACTCAAAGAGCTGATCAAACATTGGGAACATATTATTTATCCCACTAAACACGTGTTTATTGATAAATGATACCTCCCAAACAAAACAAGAAAAAAAATATAACAACATTAGGTAATCCATTCCCTACCCCCGACTCCATTGTCCAATATCCCCTAACTGGTCTGAAAGTCCATATTTTTGTTCTTAAGTCACGTTACCTTAAGCAGCAAAGCTCTTTTGACTAGCAAAATAATCAACTTGTAACATTATTTTACTAATGTTTTGCTTATATTTTACTGTAGTTCATTTAGAAACTCATTCTCCCCAATATCTCAAACACTGTCTGAAAGAATTACCCTAAAATTTGCATGTGAAACATGTAGACTGATCTGTCATAGTTTGAATCCGAGGAACTTAGCCGTTTTTTTAATTTCTCTCTACCGCTCAAAGTTTTGTTGACACATATTCCTGTCACATGTTACACTATTACTAGTCTTTTGCCACTAATGACAGCACTCTGCAGTGCTTTTAATTGCTGCAAATGTCTGTATAGACATTTCTAATTATCTCCTTAAAGAACAGTTTTGCAGCATCAACAGTGGCCCAACAGGAAGGGTGGTGAGTTTTTTCCCCCCAATATAATATGGAAAGAGAAAAGGAGATTAAAAAACAAAAACAACAAACACAACAAAACACTGCACCAAATGAATTGGAGCTAAAATAAGAATAAAGATGATGAATGAAATGACGGCAAGAAGAAGGATTACAGTAGTAATCTTCTGACAAATGAAACAGGAAGGACGAACCACAGAAGCCAAAAAATAAAACAAGGCAGCTGATTATATAAGCTTGTCAACCCATCTTTGAAAACAGCTGAATTTTCAGGGCCCTCTTGTCTTACAAACTGAAACTCCTTGTGCAACTCACATCCATTAGAACTCGTGACACACAAGTGAAAGAGGTTGCAGCGTTCCATTATGGATTTATGGGATCAATTATCATGTGAATTAAAAGATATCCATCATGTAATGCCACAATGGGAATCTCTCTCTTCATGTGGCATGCCCTTTTCAGAGTGCAACAATCCTATCTGCCTATCTGAAAGCCCATCTACTCTTCACCAACTGTCCTACACCTATGACCTGTCTTCATATGCAAATGGAATAGAAAAGAGAAAGAAGATCACTCATCTACTTATTGAGAATTCTACATTCCAGTCTTCTCAGAAATTCAATATTGCTTAAATGCCAACACTATTGCTTGTGGTTAAGATATCATGTGACAAGACAGTAAATTGCAAGGTTCACCCCACAGTGGGTTTCCTTGAGAATTAAAAATGGATTCTGCTACAACTAACACAGCAAGGTACACCTGAGGTAGGACTTCACTATTACTGGGATCACTGGCCTGGTAACAAGCACATCTTTTATATATATAGAGAGAGAGAATGGAATGAAAAGGTTAAATACTCTATCACCAGAGAAAATCAATTACAGTGGAATCTTGATCTTAATAAATACTCATTTATTAAGTTTACCTTGTTATTAAGTATGAATTTCACATTCATGGATTTGTTATTGTTCTATCACTTCATTATTCAGGCAGACCTCAACACTGAGTATACCTCAGTATTAAGAATACTTCTTCTTTGCACAACACTTTACTTAACATCTTGCTTTTTCTGTATAAATGAAAAAAAAAAAAGAGACATATTTTCTCACGAGTCTGGTGTGAAAAAGACAGTGTAAGATTTGATCAAGCAACAAATTTCAGTTCATTTAGTGACTCAAAAACACTCCCATCTTTATTTACAGGATAGATGACATAACCGTGTATCCTTTCTTCATTAGCAAATTATCTGCAAGTGATCAAACACTCTCTTTGTCTTGGATAAAACTTCATGTAAATGAAGGATAAACAGTTGGGCTGGAAGGATATGTAAATAAAGGTGTAGAATGAAAGAGAATGAGAAAGATATGTCCATAACTTTTCATGTTACACAAGTACAGATTGAGAATGAAAGACATTAGGATGCTGATATGTTGAATGCTAAACTGCTGGTCTCCAGAATACAGAAAGAGAGGGACAGCTATAGAGAGGGAAAGATGCCTCCAAACTTAGAGCAATTCCAAAATGTAAGAGAACGAGAAAAAAATACTAGGATGCTCCAACATCTTTATGTCTAGAAAATGCTAACAATACTACAAACACACTGAGCCTGATAAGTTAGTTTTGGAAGAAAAGTATTTTCTCCAGACCATTGGGATAGGGGTGACATTTCCCTCTTGGGCAGGGGATTTGTAAATTTAGAGAGGAATTTTAGATTTTTCTCAAAATCTCTTCCGTTCCTGTGCAGAAAATAAGAAAGGGGAGTGGGGAGATTGGAAAGCATTTTATGAATTTCTGAGGGCAAATTGCACGATCACATGATGTGGAGAAAACACTGGAGTACAACATCCAACCATTAAAGAGAAAGAAACCTAGCCACTGACTGCCTTGACCAGGCAGGATGAAAGTGTTTTTCCAGTCCACTGTCCCCTACTTACTGGAACGAAAAAGTTATAACTTCATTGCTTATCTCCATTAATGACCAAAAACACTGATGAATATGTACAAGCTTTATATCTCTGCTGCTTACATTGAATGCTTTGAAAGACTGGTATATATATGCAAAAACATCATTTTTACAGACTTGAAACCTACAGGAAATAAATCTAGGAATAATACACTCACAGATAACAAGAAGTCAGGCAATTATTAATTAATGAATGTGCTTGTTCACACATCACGGGTTAAGTTAAAAACATGATAGATACCAAGAAAATTTCGTGCATCTTTCATAAAGTCCAGCTGATTCAAGTGTGTAGGCCAGCAAACTCAACACACATCTGATAACAAAAGTTGTCTGCAAAGCCCCAACGTGATAAGATTGCTACATCTGAACGACCCAGATAAGTCACAAGCAAAACTGCTGTCAGGGATTCCTGCATTGTGTCTCAAGGGGCCTCTTTGATAACATGGTATCAGTTATAAAGACACATGCCCAATCTTTTCTCCTGAATCAGTGTATGCTTGTTACAGTATTAAACAAGCTCTGGCAAGAGCATTGCTGCAGTGAGAAAGCATGGATCAGACACTATAGAAATTCAAACTTTATGACCATATCAAACTCATGTCCTCATCCCTCCATCCCAACACTTTTCAAAATGCTGCAGTTAAAATTATGTCCCTGAATCCTGGTCACAGACAGACACGACTGCAACTGTCCAGCTCTGCGAGGTATTTGTTCATTTCAGTCTGCTTAGGACAGATACTTAAAGCTTTCAGATCAAAATGAAATCACAGAAAGAATCTCTGCTAAAGAATACTTCCTCCAAAACATATCAGTAACACAAGAAGCAGTCCTGAGTCATGGAAATCATCCGTTATGATTTCTAACACAATACAGGAGTTCACATTGGAAAATCAGATAGTAAAAACATGGTAAAATGCTACATTTGTTATCCACCTTGTTCTCTTTCTCCTTTTATCGTATCTGTCAAAGGCTACCAGCAATCCAAATTACTGATTGTGAGATTTCAAGTTTAGTGAATTCTACAGATTTTCTTGTCCTAAAATCATAATGAGAACCTCTGACAACCAAAGTTTCGATGACTGACTTTGCGAAACATTAAGGTAGAACGGTCATGTTATCACAGTAGTTTGATGTTATCAAAACAAACACATTTTATCTATGTTACTTGGCTTTTCCATCGATTCTAAATTAGGCTCTAACTCTAACCCCTCTCTGTTTTATTTTTTCAAACCCTTTTGTGGCTGATTTTAGGTAAAATGCACACAGGCTTTTTGTCAGTTTGAGCTGTTATATTTCAAAACCGTTTATCCCAATGAAATGAAAGTGCACACGGCTCGTCAGTGTTTCTTTGTCTGATGTGTCCATTTCATTGATTTTGCCAACGAAAATGACATTTTATACAAAATTTTGTACACTAACAACTCCAATGCACCATCTACATGGAGCGGGACCAACAAAAAAAACAACAACAAAAACATGAGGAAGAAGAAAACAAAAGCATATATTTCATAACAAATGTTTAATCCCTCATCAAACACAAACAGCTAAAGTGTCAAGTGGTGAAATATGGAAAACAAAACTTGACCAGTTTACAGAGAAGGTCAAAACCAAAGTGAGTGAAGTCCTCAATGCTGGTAAGTCTTTCCCCATCTTCCTTTACAGCTTGCAAGTGTATAAACTGTTGGGCTATAAAAGATCTTAATAAATTATTTAAAGAAAAAACAAGAAGTGCTGGAAGAGAAGCATAAATAAAACTTATTAAAACAATTGATTCTTGCACCTCACAGCTGGATAATAGTAAACATAATTGATAGTTCTGAATTTGAAGGTACCTATAACATGACAGTACAGGCATGCAAACTCCAGATAGCAAAAGGTATTCTTCCTGAGATGGAGGTAAGAACTAGTGAGTGTCTTCTAAAAAATTGTCCAGAAAGCTGTTGATTTTTATTTTGAAAAATGAAAACTCATGACAAATCACCTTCTCATTCATTATGTGGGTTGAAAGAATGTCTAATAATTATTTCCCTTCAATGGAACAGGTTGTTTCCCTTCATTGACTTTGTAATATTTGCAGTATCCTGTTATTTCATAAGTGCAACAAATATGAAACTCTGGGCAGTAATTTAGCACATAAGCAGGCAAATACTGACCACAAAACAACTTTTATATACATCAAACACGAGTAAAATGAGCAATAACTTGTGCATGTAGGGGCAACCCCATTTTGCCGGTTTTCATTTGAAAGTAGATCACTAAAGTGATTTTTACCAAATTTGAACTTGAAGGGCTGCACAGTATTTCCAAAACACGCAGAGCAAGTCACCCAGTCTCAAAAAATAATATACTTAAAACGTCTAAAACTGACGGAAAATCCAGAAATCCCGATTTATTCGCAAAATTGGCATTCCTGAAAACAGATATGGGTAAGGACATTCTATGGACAAAAGAACTCTACTGTGAGCGTGGAAAAAATTTCCTTCATCATTACGAAACTTTGCATTTTTTGTACAAAATGCCAGTTTTGTGGGCAAATTCAGTGAAAGTGAAACTGACACATATCAGAAAAATTCTGGTAGCATAAACTTTAAGACACTGACAAGAGCTGTGTGCACTTTCATTTCACTGGGATAAATGGTTTCTGAAATATTAAATTCTGACAAAATGTCTGTGCACGGGCCGGATTTCTTCGAAATTTTTTTTTCTCAGAAACTAGAATTTCAGAGGAACTTCTTGGCACAGCTTCATTTCTCACCCTGCAGAACAGTTAGGGCATGTTTTAACAAAATCCAAAGGGATCACCAGCAAGGCCGATTGAACTGACCTGAAATGACCTCCATATTCTCATCTGCTTCACACTGAAACAAAAAGAGATTCGAGAACAGGAAATAACATCAAAAACAGTGCTGCCAAAACTGTGGGCATCTGTATAAGCCTCCAGTAGGTCCGGGGCAATGCCCTGATTGGTGGTCTGGAAGCCAAAGAAATTGCAACAATTCATAGGATTCGTTATCACGTGAATTAAAAGAGATCATTCATGTAATGCAATGATGGTAATCTCTCTCCTAAAGCACAAGACAGCTAGCTCAGCTCCTGGTATCAAAGTGGTCAGCTGATAACTTCCACAATGAGGCAATAACATGGTGTATAACTATAAGAGCCAGAAATGTAACCACAGCAGGAAGTTCACGTACCCATGCAAGAGTTCATGTATCTGTTCAATGTATCACCACCACAAGGCAGCAATGACCCTAACCAAACAGCAACGCAAGCATATAAATCACATACTGTGCCAGAGAGTAATTCCCCCTTCCCCCGTCTCCAAAGGACACCCCAAGACCCTGTGTCCTTGATTTGTTGAGTCAACAGCATCAGTCAAAAGTACTGTATCAAACGAGGTGGATGTAATGAATATTAATACAATTGGATCGATATGGTGATGAGTTGTGCTAGCCAGAAAACATAAGTTGGGCCAGGATCAGTACAGACCTGTGTGAAAACACAACACATAATGAATGTCAGTGACAGCAGCAACAGAACTAGTAATTAGGGTCATGAAAGACAATGGGTGCAGGGTGCATTATATTATTAAGTTTCAAGCTTCTCGGGCAGCAATGTTTGCTCAAGACCAAGTGATTTCGTGGTTCACCCTTTAATTGCAAAATGCCCTTTTCAAGTACAATGATCTTGTACTTCCTTTTTGTACTCCAAAGTTTGCAATTACTTGACAAAAGCCTAAAATCTCTACAAAACTTTACCAATCTCCTTCAAATTTTTGACAAGATAAGGGGGCAATGTCTCCCATTGATGTGGAGAAAATAACTGAGGTAGATTTATATTTAGTTTTGAGCTGGAAGTTATGGTTCTTGCTACAGGCCAGAAATACAATCAGTAATCCTTAGGCTAAACATGATAGGTGTCTGCACACCAGGACAATTTCCCCATTAATACTTCATATCGTCTTTCTTCGCATAGAACCGGCCAAACTGACTACACGTCAAATATAAACGTGGCCGGTCCTATGCGAAAACTGACGATATTTTAAGTTTAAGACAATATTTTGGCTGTTCTAGAAAGAAAACACCCTAACCTCAGGCACCTTTTAGCAAGTACAGTATTTACTTTGACTAAAGGACTCCAAATGAGACACACAACCTTACCAGGCCTGAATCTTGCTCTACTAATGCCGATCAAGACAGGAGTGTCAATTGAGGCAAGTGCCTAATCCTTGTATGTCTAGCAAGACAGGGCTCAGGAGCATCAGATGTAACTCTCATTCAAAATTCCTCCCACTCTGACTCCTTCAAAACACAGATTCTGGGAGATCCAAAAAGCTTAGATTTATGCTTATATACTGATCAAAGCAAGCCAGTGCTGAAAGAATTTCAGAATAAGCCTCACACCCCAAACCAGAACTCTTGCCCACTAACACAACCCAAACCATATCCCTAATCATACCCCCAACAAACCTAACTGGCATTGTCTCACGAAAGCACTGATTCACTATTCACTGGCTAAGCTAGGACTAAATGATCTGTATTATTACCAAAGCGGTACTATGAGAAAGGCCCCTAACCCCTAGGGACTAGAAAGTCAATTTAAAAAATAAGATTAGGCTCACACAATTTTATGATAGAAAGAGGAAGGTGGGGAATAACTAAACTTGACCTTAATAACAGATTGTGTAATACTTGTAACGTGATAGAAGATGAGTATCACTGCACTGTAGAATGTACAAAATTTGAGCACATAAGACTGAAATACTTACCTAAGTGGTTCTTAACCCTCATGACGCGTGATAGTATATATATACTACCATGCGCTCGCTACTGTTCAGTGCGGCAATAGTATATACGCATCGCTCAACCAAAACCTACCTGCAGTGATCGTATTTATGCAGCCGTGTATCCTGGCAATGGGTCCTAACCGTCAGGCAATATGAGCTGATTCGCTATAACATTGGTAAAACTAGGTCACACAGCCAGCGAGCTACACTACTAGTGTTAACAAAATCTAGTATGGCTAGTTTCCTAAATTTTTTAAATTCAAGTAATAATATTTAATAAAGAACTCAGAAACGCAGCAATAAGATTCTATCATATTTTAAGAGAGGACGAACAGTTAAAGTGACCCAAGTGTTCCTTCCCTTTCTGGCAGGGAAGTGGGGAGGGTTGTTAGTTTTTGTTACATAGATGCGTCTGATCGAATGAGAGAATGTGAAAGTTATAGCTGTTAACATGGATGGGGAGAGTGAGTGAGTGAGTGAGAGAGAATGTGAAAGATACGGAGAAAGAAAGTTAGTGGGTGAGAGAGATAGAGATAGTGAGACAGAGAGAAAGAAAAAGAGACAGATGTCAATGACTAAATATAAGAGGCAATTGTAACTTGTACATAACATACTTTTTTGTCTTTTTTCATTCATTCTTTTGTATTGATGTGACGTTATATTGTATATGGTTGGCTTTCACTTAAATAAACGAACTTGAAACTTGAAACCTTCACCTTAACCTTAATTGCACTGACAGAAGCATCTTTCAAGGCAGGTGATAACCGGGTAATGTCCACAGGAACATCAGGTGTGAGTCTCATTCGGAACTCCTCCCATAATGCTAAACTGTTGCTATTGAGTGATGCTACAGACTATTGACAATTTGCTATTGAATGTGAGCACGCACAGTTTACTTTTATTATTAGTCCACACACAAGCCACAGTACCTTGGCCTAGCTGATATCATACAAAAGATCCATCTAGACCTTTTCAGTAAGTCATATCCTTCAGGCATCGGTTTTTGTGAGGCATGTGATGTCATGAAGATGTGCTTATCCAGATATTGTGCCCGTGCATGTGTACAGTGTTGCAATTTTTGTGTAGTTTATGGTAGTATGTTTTTCACTTTTATGAAACTTATTATTTTATGGCTTTATGGATTTTTAATGTACGAAGTTGACTTTTCACTATTCCTTTTTATATTTTTAAACTTTGCTTTTTTTAATAAATCCTGTTGAATTTACCCAAGCACAAGAGGAAGACCCTTGAAAGCTACTGGTGAGGTCAGTAGGACAACAGAACACTTGTTGCAGTTTTATTCCAGCAGAGAGCAGTAGCACTCCTTGCTATGGTTTTCTTATCCTTTGCAAATAAAGTGTACACTTTGATTGTAGTTTGCAGCTGTTAATCAATGTGAACAATATAAATTTGCTCTCTGATAGTCTTTTTGGATCTTTCTTAGACCTACAGTGAAACCTTGTTATACCGCCAAGTAAGGGGCAAACAGAAAAATGGTGGTATAACGAGAATGGCGGTACAACGAAAATACCGTGTAGAACAAGGGAAATAAGTAATTTACCAACATTGAACTGGCTAACATGTCTAAAATAATGCAGTTATCTCCCTTTAAAACAATAGCGTTAAAATTAAAAACAAGCAAGAACTAAGGATTGGAAGCGTCTGTGTCAAGTTGGAAAATGATAAGAAAAGAAGTTGACTACTACACATTACACATCCGGGTCGGAGAATTACACGAGCGCTAGGCCTACGTCATAGATCAATGTGTGCTGTTTGCATCGTACCCCGCGACCAGTGCGAACCAGTTGAAGCATCACCGCGCGCTTGCTTACGTTCGTTCGCAAACTCTCTAGACCTAGGCCTATTGAGCGAGAGGAGATTGAACTGTGACCCGCCTTTCCCACTGCATGCCCCATCAGTAGGCCTATCAGGACTTCGCTTCCAAAAAGCGAAGAGTGTGTAGTAGGATTGGTGTTTGAGTAACAAGCACAGACTGTGGCGCCAAGTGATGTTCCGTCTGTTCGCTGGATTTAGGTAGAGGTGGGGAGTGGGGAGTGGGGGTTAAATTTACGTTGGCGGTATAACGAGCAATATTTACTATACTCAAGTTATGAATGTAACAGTTAAACTGTTGGCGGATGGCGGATGGCGGTATAACGAGATATTTAGTGACTTTGTATAGGTGTCAGATCCGTTCCACGGCGAAAAGCTGGCGGTATGCGGGAATGGCGGTTTAACGGGTGGCGGTATAGCGAGGTTTCACTGTATTTCATAATCATTCTGTAGTCACTGTTCATGTAATAAGATCACACTGCGATACTTTTATGAATGGAGTAAGAATGAGTGACAAATAGATGTTTGTTTAGAGCATTCTCAAAATGGCTGTTATCATCATATGGTCCTTGTTTCGATTCATAGACAAATGAATATCTCAAGATTTCATGATACATTAAAGGTCTGGCACAACTCTGCACGAACATTCACGATATTTTTAACTGCGAATCTTTACCTTCTTCACGGCATCCAATACCAATGCCTCCAGGAACAGGATATCCTCCAGGCATTGGTTTTCGTGTGGCTTGTGATGTCGTGAAGATGTGTTTATCCAGATATTGTGCCTGTGCATGTGTATGATGGTGGTGCAGTTTTTGTGTGGTTTATGGTAGTACGTTTTTCACTTTTATGAAAACTTATTTCATAAATTTATGGATTTTTAAGGTAAGAAATTGATTTTTCCAATTTTCAGCCCTTCAAAATGGCCGTTTTTCACTATTATTTTTTATTGTTTTTTTGAGTAACTTTTCTTCTAATAATCCTGCTGAATTTTACCCAAGCGTGAGAGAAAGTTCCTTGGAAGCTACTGGTGAGGTCAGTAGGACAACAGAACACTTGGTTCCGGTTTTATTCCAGCAGAGAGCAGCTGGCACTCCTTGCTGTGGTTTTCTTATCCTTTACCAATAAAGTTCACACTTTGATTGTAGTTTGCAGCTTTTAATCAATATGAACAGTAAAAATTTGCTCTCTGTTAGTCTTTTTAGATCGATCTAACGCCTATATCACGATCATTCTGTAGTTCACTGCTCACGTAATAAGGTCACACTGCGATATTTTTATGAATGGAGTAAGAATGAGTGACAAACATGTTTGTTTAGAGCATTCTCACTGGTTGACTATCTGATCTTGCTAGAGGGCGCAAAACTTGAACTGAATAGAATTTGCATTTTATAATAATCAAGTGATAGATTGGGTTAAGTTTGGTACACTGAGCACTTTGATGGTGTATACTGCCTTTAACGACAATACAGTATCCTCAACGTGCTGGTAACCACTGTCTTATTATATTATCTACCGTGATTTCCTTATTAAAAGCAACGCTTTCAAATCGTGCGTTGAAAATGCCTAAAATATCGCTAGCGCACCAGTTTTAGGCCGCTGAGCGGGGCTCATCCGTGGTACCTAATTAGATTTGCTTACAAGTCCTATCACACTTTCATATTTTAATCCAACACCATTTTCACATCAGATAAACTTTGTTTTGAGTGGCATAAGTCAGTTGCCGCCTTGAAATAGATGTCTATTGATGTCTCTGTCGATATTCCGCTACCTTCGGCATCGTGCCGATTACCGCCGTCCTACTTCCTGGACCAATATGCAGCGGCAATATTGCCACTGGTACAGATTTTTCCTGTAAGGCAGGGTAAAAAATGGCTTCATGAAAGGCCATTTTCTTAGGGGAAAATCGCTCGTAAATTATTGAAAAATAAATTATGAAATGTTGGATCAATACATAAAATGCATGGTATTATTCTTTTTAATTGTAAACTGGTAGTGTTTTGGGGTTTTTTTTTTTGCTTTCATAATGTGAGTAGGGAAATGGGAAAAAATAACATCTCACTTTTGGGGAAAAGCACATGCCCAGAATGGCAACACAGACATGCTTTGGCAATGTCAGAAAAGGGCAGTATTCTTAATTTTCCCCCCTTAAAGTTAAAGAAAGTCATTTCCTTGAGAAACGTAACAAGACAGATGTCATATAACTTTATTGAAAGTAAGATTAAGCTATTTTTCAATTTACACATGTTTTTAAATTATTGCATTTTTCAATTCACACAACAATAAAATGTCACTGTTGTTACATCGCCACTTTAGGCGGCCAAGAATGCGCTTTGTGGTCTTGGTAAATTGATCATGCAAACCTCTAAATCATTTCTTTTTAATCTATTCTGAATTTGTTTTATTGTAGAACAAATAAATGAAACACCGTCTGCTATCATAATCCAAGGGAAATCACTATAAATTTTGAGAGAAACTAGTTGCAAACAGATGACGGCGATTACCCAACTGTAACTGGCACAAGCCTGTTTCTGGCACTAGAGAATAATCGATGAAAGTTTTGAAACAGCCCAGAAAGTGACCCCTCTGCGGTCAAATGGCATGTAGGCAAACAAAAATGGGTGTTATCGTCATGTGTTCCTTGTTTCTATTCATTGAATCTTTCATGCTGCATTAAACATTAAAGTTTAAAGGTTTGGCACAATTCCACACGAATCACAGCAATTTTAACTGTGAATCCTTACTTACTAAACCTTCACGACATCAAATCAAAATGCATCCAGGATAGATCTAGTCTATCAGATCTAGACCGTCTAGATCTAGTCTAGATCTAGACCTAGAAATAGTCTAATCTAGTAGACTAGAAATACTAGACTAAATAGAATATCAAAATCCTCCCGAACCACACTTGACTAGACTAGCCTTTCCACCAGTATGCTTCCAAATTTTCCCAAATCATTCTAGTCTAGATCTACTAGTCTATTACTTCCTGCTATTGACTTTCACTTGTTGTCATGAATGTTGTGAAGAGAGAACAACCTAGAAGTAACCGAGTAGGTAGACTGGAAAATCCCACTCACCCTCACACACACGTCTATAGATCAAGACAAAAAGCGAATGAAACTGACAAAATCAGCATTAGGACTACCTACCTCTGCCTTCAGATTAAGAATAAGATTGCTTCAACACAGCATTGTCGCATTTCCGACAGTTCTTTCGCATATCAACTGATCAAGGGAGGTTTTCCTGACCAACAACAAAGCANGAGTGTAGTACACTGTGCAACGCAGTATTGCTGCCTTGGTCTAGGGCGAAGCCGAGCGGCACAGTAGATCTATGTTTCCAGAGTTCAGTGCATCTTTGGCATAGGCTAGCTAGGCTAGTATAATAGTCCGCGGTTGTCTAATTTTCTCCTTCACTTGCTTTTAGTTTTCATTGGTTGATAAATTTAACCGCACCGTAACCCAATTCGGAAATTCGACCTCGAATCAGCTCGAATTGAGGCCAATGTTCCTGACATTTCATTGGCTGTCCCGTAACCCCAATTCGGAAATTCGTCCCCGAATCAGCTCGAATTGAGGCCAATGCTCCTGAGATTTCATTGGCTGTCCCGTGACCCCAATTCGGAATTCGATTCGGATTCGGCGAATTCGAGATTCGAAATTCGTGGATTCGCGAATCCTCGAATTTCGAATTTTTGCCCACCCCTACAAAGCAAACGAAAACTATCATGGCTTCCACCAGCACTGCCGCTCAGATTTTTGCCATTTCATTAGATTTTGACGCCAATTTCACTAGCATTTCTACACGCTCCTTTCAAATGGCCAGAGATTGTAGTTGACACTTTATGCATACGCCATTTAAATGCATGTTACAATTAGGCTAAGGAGGAGAAAATAATACTAGAAGAATGAAATGCATAAACAATAGGCCTATAGAAGGAAGAAATGTTTTCACTTGTGAGCATCACACAGAGTATAGGTTTTAAACTTACGTAAAAGGAGGGCTATTTGTTATTGACCCTTGTATTTTCTAAATATTAAATCGGTGTTGAAGAAGGGAGTCATTTTTTTAAAATACATTTCTTTCAAATTTTCGCAATAATTTTCCTTTCTTAGCATTTATTTCAAAAAAATTTAACAGACCTAATAAAAAAGTTCTTAGGAGTGACAGCCCTGGCTTCCATATAGCCAGGTGCTACTATAGCATGCAAATTCAAAGAACAGCTGTTGGCTTACAAGATTGTAGAGCAACATATAATGTTGTAGGAGACAATTTAAATCAAGATAAACCTTAAAGGCATTTGGAATTGACACTATCAATATTTTCTACTACGATTTGAAGCTGGGGAGGCATATAATTATTTTGTTGATGCGCTTATGAATCAATTCACCAGGCCAAAGTACAAATTGGCAATGTGCAATCACATGATAGGATACATAATAGCCTAGGTTGCCAGGTTTTGGACTTGGGTGTGGCCTGTCCTTCTAAAGGCCCCTGATACATACATACACTACTACAGACTAGAACTAAATGACTCAACTCAACATCGTGTTTGCCGACTGTTGTGACGATGACCGCGAACTTTTTTTTTATGCATGTCATGTTTCTGGACGTCTGGATGCGTACGAAGAGTGTTATGGTCTTTTGCTATCGTAACCGGGTAGGTAAGGGTCCCAAAGAAACACAATGATAAGGATGATATCGAATAGATATAGATGGTGATGATAGTCGTAATAGGGTAGGTCCGTCAGTTCGGGTGAGCTTGGAGGTGGTTAGAGGTGGGCCTTAATAGATATCGATACTGATTACTCTAGATATAATTTGGTTCCAGTCGCGAGCACCCGATACTTGCTATTTAATAGACAACGTTATTCTTAATACAGGGTACTTTCGCACATGTTTGTTAAATATATGTAATATTTTATAACGACGCGTTCAATGACGTTACTGTAAAATGCATAAAATTACCACACGTAACCGTTTATCGTTTTTTTTTAATTTTATACAACTTTGTGAAGAGATTTCTCAACCTAGTTGGCACATTTTCTTCAAAAAATATGTTGTACGAAGGAGAAATGAATACTGTGTGCAAACTTTGAAAGCATTCTGCTGTGTCATAGCGGAGATATTTCGGGGAAAAAAAAAAGTCATCCATTTATTTCCGATCGCTCGAAAATAAAGTCACAACTAAAGGCACAAATAATAACCACCACTTCGCGCTGAAAAGTTTCGATTTGCACAGAAAAGGCGCACGTTACGTATGTGTCCAGGCCTATTCAAGCCCTAAAAGATGATCGATGTGTATGTCTAACCCTTTGCCATCAGTCTCGTGTACAGATAGCTCATCGCCTTCGCGACCGCCCCCTTTCCCGATCGTCATCATTTCATTAGGCCCGACTTTTGTAGGCCTATCCGACGAGATCAAAAAGTTACCAATCCCTTTTGTAAAGAGTCCATTTGGTGAGAAATGGTAAGGCCATCAGCACGAAAATTACTTATAAGATATCAAATATAAAGGACAGGAAGCGACCTGACCTTGAGGGTTGGACAGAAAATCAATAAATTTTAATGTACCGTAGTCAACCTGTGTATTGCCGAGATGAAAAGGGCCTACAGTGCGTTCATTGACTATGAGACCATTTCTCGAGACTGTGAGTATGACTGTGTCTGCTCAGATAGCAAACTCTCTTACTCGGAGAGCGAGACAACAGAAGATCTTCAGAGGAAGATACCCCCGTCTAACGAATGATTCGGCCCTTTTGACTTCCTGACACTCTAACGGGGCTGGGCCACACTTGGGTCATGACTTGTTGGGTTTTTTTTTCCTGTCTCGGGAGGGATTTGAACGAGCAACCTCCAGTTTCTTAGTTCCTTGCTTCATATCCTCATTTCTTCAGTGAGGCCATAGTGAAAGTTGCATTTTAGGTATATTTAAACTTACTATGCAACATTCCACTGCTCGTCACATTTGGTCCATATCCATGCTGAGCTCTTTTCTGCAGTCTCTGCCAGATCCTTCAGAGTACGTGATCGTGCCCGCCCTCGTATTCCGAGCAACACGAGTAGGTCATAGACTGAGGTGCTCACCATACCTCTTGCCCATACTACCACATCCATTACTCTAACCGATATCCCTGCTCTTCTTAGTTCGAGAACAAGGTCACTGTACTTGACAGATTTGTACGCATGCTGCTCGTCCATCTTGGACTCAAACGGCACTGTCAATTCAATCAGTAGCATCTGCTTTGTGCTTGCTGAATGCACGACGATATCTGGTCGCAAAATAATAGTAGATGTTCTGATTGCCTCAGGGTACGTCTGACAGCCCGGCAAATCCTCTTTACTGTCCAGTATTGCAACCACGGGAGGGCTGGTGGATTTGATGCCGATCTTGCTGCCGGTTGCCTGCCCTGCACGGAGGAAGTACCTTGGGACAAACCTGGTACTTGTCTCATATTTGTCTCTTGTCTGGCCTTGTGGATAGCCTCAGCTAATCTCCGCAGGACTCTATTGTGGCGCCATTTGTACCGTCCTTGTGCCAGTGCCACTTTGCAAGCTGATATCACATGCATCCGGGTTTGCTCTCCATTGCAGAGTGGGCAACTAGCACCTGTGGTCTTTCCCCATTTCTTGAGGTTTGTGCCAGTGGGCAAGAGATCGTACACTGGTCTGATGATGAAGCTTAGTCGCAATGGTGCCATGTGCCATTCCAAATCAGAGATCTTTGAAGCGCATTCTCCCATGTAGTCCGTTGATCTTGCTGGACCTGTTGCACTGCTTTCTGGATTCGTGTCCCATCCTTTGTAGCCTACCTCTGATTTCTTGGATGACCATGTCTCTGTGCTTCTTCGTGTTTGCTCTGGATCACCATTCAATGTCACCATGCTCAAATCCTCTCCTGCTGGTTTGTGTATAGCCGATGACCTCTTTCAGCTGCAGTGTCTCCTTTGCTGCGTCGACTGCTGTACTGACTTTCCACCTCCTTTCAGTCTTCAACGTGGGTTGGACAGACCGTACCGATGCGTCTGATGATTCCTGAAGCATCATAGCAAGTCTGGATTTCCCAGCTTTGTATTCTTCAACTACTGGCTTGAATGGAAGTGCTAGTTTGGCCCTTTTGCAGTAGAGGGCAGTGTCCGTCAAACAAGGTGGCACGCCTAACCATTTCCTGATGAACTTGCTGATATTTCTTTCGATTGCCTCTACAGTACTTGAGCTTATTTCGTAAACAAACAGGGGCCAAAGCAGTTTTGGTAACAGCATAAACTGGAGACACCAAATCTTGAACTTGCCGATAAGCCCACATTGGTCAATACGCAGTAGTCCATCTTCTGCCATATTCTTAGTTTGCTGGACAGCACCTGTATCCCGTCGTACAACCTGCCGAGACTTTTCACATGCTCTTCTCCGAATGTTGGTATTCGTTGGTCGGCCACAGTGAATGTGACATCAGCTGGCTTCCCTTTCTCCAGAGTTAAGCTCCTAGATTTCTTAGACTTGAATCTCATGTGGCACCACGTGATCAATTCTCCAGACGTCTCAACATTTTCCGTGCTTCACTCCTCTTTGAAGTCAGGATAGTTGTGTCATCCATGAACGCTTTCAGTGGTGGCATATGGCATCCATGTGTGAGCAGTCGAGAAGTGTGTTTGGGTCACGGGTGAACACACGTGGAAGTTAGGGACCGATTCAGGCAGTAGGTATTTAAGAATTAAATTGCTGCGAAGTTAGCGTTCCTGTAGTATAGTGGTAACACGCTTGGACTTGCAAGCTGAGAGACCCTGGTTCGATCCCCGGCAGGGACAGAAATTTTCTAGTGTAGGTTTTTTTCGGCCTTTCTTCTCAAAATTGATCGTTCACAGTAGTTTGGTAAAATCCCTGGTGACACACTTCCTTAAAATAATATGTAACATCTGAAAAATTATCAGACTAAGCTCACCTTCCTCCCCCTTAAATATAACAGAAAGAATGCTATACACTGTATTGCCTTTCCACCCGGTTACACATGTCCTAGGTCGGGACCATTCCCTGCGCTCTCTGCAGCTTTTAGTATTACTTGCATGGCTAGCACAAACAATATCAGAGAAATGGTGCATCTCGTGGCAATACACACCTGTAGGTCAATCCATCGTATGGTGTATTCCTTAGTGGAAAATCGCATTTGAAAGCCAACGAAGTATACCTGCAGCATGATTCTTATTGGCTCTGAAACGTGGTACATTTCCCACGCCTGCCATATCATTTGGTGCGATACTGAGCCATAAGCATTTGCGAGACTGAGCCAGATGACGTGTAGATTCAGCTCCGCCGTCTTGGTCCTCTGAATGGTTTCCTAGATCACTGTGGCATGTTCTAAACATCCCGGAACCCTTGGAACGCCCCCTATTTGTACAGGGGTATCGACGTATCCATTCTCCATCAGATAGGCTGTCAGTCTTGACGCCATCACAAATAAGAATATCTTATCCTCCACGTTGTGGAGCGATATGGGTCTGAACTGCCCAATTTCTAAGGAGTTTTGTTCTTTCGGTATGTATATGCCATTCGCTTTCCACCACTCTTTGCTCACATGCAGATCCTCCCAAGCTTGCTTTAGTAGGCGGTGCAGTCGCTTGAATACTCATGGGCACCTCTTGTACTTGTAAACCACATAGGGAACTCCATTGGGAGCCGGGGCTGATTTACATCGTTCCTTATGCACGACTCTGGATATCTCCTGTAGACTGGGAAGGTCAATGTCGAATTTAACCCCTGGTTCTCCAGGCCATACAAGCCCTACCATGTGGCCAAGTGGCGTGTTATTGTCGATTGTCAGAATATGTTTTATGTTCCTCGAGCGCTACTTTATCTGTTGTCAGCGTATCTGAGCGTGGTCGCTCGTACAGCTCTCTGGCAAACTTAAAAAGGCTCCCTGAAGAATGTCTCTCTTGCTCTTCATGCCCGTCTTTTCTTCCTGCATCGCCATTCAGCTTTGCACAGAGCTCTGTGCTGCTCTTTGAGGTGATTCCATACCTTACTAAGTCCCTCCTTTTCCTCTTCGGTTGCTTTCTTGAACTGCTTCCGCGCGTGGTTCTTTTGCTTGCGGAATGCCTCAATCTTTTGCTGTCGGCGGCTTTTATTTGCTGCGGGCCGTTCACTCGCCTTCTTTACTCCGAATTTTTCGCGGCAGTGAAGATAATGTCGCTGAATACCTCCAGTTTGTGCTCCACCGTAGCCTGTTTCAAGTGCTTGTCTAGTTCTTTGTTGCGCTGCTGGTCAGCTGAGATGGATCTCACACCCAATCTTCGTTCGGTGAATCTTCATGCCACGTTGCGTGGAGAATTTTCTACCACAGATGCATGGATTCTCCATTCGCTGTTCCTCACTCACGGTCCTTTAGACAGTCCGAGTCGTATCCGTTAGGTCGCCAGTTGTTTCATCATCGTCCCTCCCCCTCCCCTTTTCGGTGAATCCTAGGGGCATTTTTCACGTAGCATTTTTCTCGTATAATACCAAAGGCCATTGTAATACCTAGTCTTCAATGACTACGATAAAATGGTCTCAGTCTTGTGCTGCTGACTGGGTGGTGAAGTAACAGGCATTGACTCGATAGGCTAGGGTATCCACTAACTTTCTCTGATGTGCATGCACGGTGACGCAAAGAGCACTTTACGCTATGCGCAGTGGCCTTTACGAACAGCGTTTCTAATGGAGTTATCCAAGAAACTAACAGTAGATGAACGTGTACGATAAATGAGCGATATTGAGAAGATCGTTGTTCCGCGAAAATATATTGAGTCAAAAGAAGATCGACCCATACAACGTCGACCAAAACGTATAAATCAAGGCATACACGAAGTACGAAAATACAGCATTGGTTATCTATTTCAGTCTATAATTACATGTATGTAACTTTGTTTATTAAGTACTTGCCCTTTTCAAGCTTGCTGTAGTTGTTATCGATGTGGTTTAACTGGACGATATACAGCATATTTTACATGAGACTGCAGGAAGTTTAGTGAATTCTCCGCAAAGTGAGTGGCATCTCTAAGTTTTTTCCCGGATTTTCAACAAAATAATCGATAAACACAAAAGGATGACACAAGGAAAGCAATCCAGTATATCACATGTTGGATGAAGAAAACTTGTTAAGTCCTCCCCTCTCCTCACACAATTGGCTAACGTATGCGCTGTCCTATGTGGCATCTCCCCTTTCTCAAAACTGACCGATTATGTAGTTTCGCTTCCTTGCTTTGAGCGACGCTATGTGGTTGATAAGATCTATGACTGCTATGTGGAGTCAGTTCCTATTGTCTAAGACAATCAGAAGCAGTGATTGGCTAGTACAGTGCATGATACGTCCTAGGTGCTATATTACATGTACAGTACATGTAAATCTTTGGCATTGTAGTAAATTTGTGCTTCCAGTTCGTGCCAGCATTCAAGTCTAATTATCTCAGTAACCATATGTCACCTAAGCATCCACATGAGACAAATTTGCACTATCATTTTTGACATTATGGTTACCTTATATTATAAAGTTATTGTCATTTAATGTTATGCAACAGAAGTAGGTAAGCTGCTTCTCAGTACCTTTACGTCATTTTTTCTAGTTATTAGTTTTCTAATTGTGAGCAGTCGGGAAATGTGTCATATGGTCACGGGTGAACACAGGCTCACACGTCAAAGTTAGGCAATTGGTATTTAACTTTAAGGATTAAATTGCTGTGAAATTAGCATCCCTGCAGTGTAGTCGTAACACGTTCAGACTTACAAGCCGAGAGACCTTGGTTCGATTCCCGGCAGGAGCATGACATTTTATAGTGCAGGCTCTTTCGGCCTTTCTTCTCAAAATTCAGTAATTTGGTAACATCCCTGGTGACACACTTCCCTAAGATAATATGTCACATCTAAAAAAATTATCAGACTGAGCTCACATTCCTCCCCCTTAATAATAGAATACTATAGAGTCACCTGCCCACCTAGCGGCCAGGCCAAGGTGCGGCCACTTTACAGAACTGGACCTCAAATGGACTGTATTCACACAAAATTTCCAGAGTAACTTCCGTTAGTTCAATAGAACGTGTTTTGGTTACATCCGGTACATCTTCTACCGTTAGAGTGGAAGAGGCGGCAAAGTTTGGTTTGCCCTTTGTAAAATAGACTCCAATGAGATTTTCAAGTAGGTTGACTCAAACATTTCTTCTCATTTATACATGAATTTATTGCTGTGGTTTTGTTGTCTTAAAATGCTTAAAGTTTAATATGGTGGATAGAACAAAATGATTATAAGGCAAATTGTGGAGGTACGGGGGTGGCCGCATCCAGGCCAGGCTAAATTTTATGTTGGGCTTGGTGCGGCCACACATAAAGCAAAAATCGCAGGAAAGAAAAATCCATCTAGAGCTAGCCCTAAACTTTCCAAACTAGGACTTTGAAAGCCCGCGCTTTCAGGCCCACTAGATCTAGTAGTACAGTAAAGATTATTAACCTTGACCTGGACGCCAACACTATAGTACACTATTCTCATGCCAGTTGTAGGTCATCTAATGCTTTGAGAGCTTACAGTATACACTAATAGACCAAATGAAATATTATATAGCCTACACAGGTAATGTTCAAGTTCAATTTTATTTCAATTATTATTTTAATGTATAGGCACTCTGGATATGGCACAATACATACGCTTGACGGGATTTGTCGGGCATCAAAGTAAAGCCCCAAACGCCGCAATGTTGTCTGGAGATGAGTTGAACAATAGCATAAAGCCTCCTGTGGCTTGTTACCATTACTGGTATCTTTGTAAGAGACTGCTAGTTTCAACTAAACTTCTTCTGGATCTAGCAATTCCGATATGCAGCCGGGAAATAGGCCTAACATACACGCCAAACGGTGCCGGCGAAAGCGAAACTAAGAAGAAACGCGCGTCAGCATTGATATTGCTGTGTACTCTACGGCATAACGGAATGTCAGTATGTATACTATACTGTACTGTACGACTAGTACGAGATGATTTTTAGTACAAGAAAGCTCTTTATGCGCCCGACTTCATTGTAGAAGGCATTCACGGTATTCTTTTTCATACTGACAGTCGATTTTCGGATTTTGAAGAGTACGAATCCTATTTTCGTAACGAGGTCACATTTTCCTATGAAATACGAAAATTTCGTACTGGTTGGCAGCTCTGGTTTGTGTAACACTGAGGATCGTTGTTTTTTTCTTTTTGGAAACTGAAAATAGTGTACGTTGTTTTTTGCTGAGTATCGTTTTGTGCAGATTTAGAATAGTCTACACATTTTCTGAGTAAAGTTGCATAAAGGTTCATCTCTGAGTTATGAAAAGGTCTTTGTACTGTCTGTATTCATTTGTTCCCATTTTGTACATCTGTGGGCTTGTTTTCCTGTACATTTACATGCGGCCGTACTTAGGTCATGCTTTTGTTCGCATCTAGGAGAGATGGCCGCACTTAGGGCTTACCAGTGACCGCACCTCGGCCAGGTGGCCGCACCTTGGCCATTTTCCCTGACAACATTTTATTAATCTCTGCCATAAATAACAACAGTGAGTGCCTCTCGCCACTTTCAATCCACAGTTATCTTCACATGTCCTAGGTACAGCCAACAAAAAACGTTCTAGGTGTGATAGTGGAGCTAATATAAAGGGAAGTTCGCTCGTGGCCGCAAGTGGGCTGGTGACTCTATGCCTTGCCACCCGGTTACATGACTTGGGATGAGATTAGCAACTGATGTATTGTAACATTTGTGATGCTTGTTGTTTGTTTAGGCTAGTGCCCCCCCCTCCTCTGTTATACGGCCCTGGACCGCACGCGGCTCCGGTCCTTCATGATTCGAGAATGTTGCAGTTACGAGTTAGTAGCGGCCGACCTTGTTGTGATCAGTTTTTTTTTTTCCTCTCTTTTAATTACGGCGGCAGTACCGCTAGTGAGACTGTCTAGTGTCAAGGTCAGGTCGACCGTATGGTACGTTGAGTAAACACAGTATTAGCCGTCCCGAAGGTTCGGGTAGGATGCTTCGAGTGAACGCAGTATTAGCCTTCTCGAGGGTTCGAGTGGGGCCGCGATCGGAATGTTTTGATTCTAATTAGTCTAGAAGTTGCTGCTCGTACGTTCTAGACTAGCATATTTGTTTGGGCGCATCATATGATGATGACGTCATTTATTCTAGAATTTCTACTGAAATTATTATAAAAGGCACGAGAGTGAGAGAGTTGAGAGAGTTGGCTGTTATGGTCTGTGCATTGTGAATTATTTGAGAGTTGGCTGGTATGGTCTGTGCTTTGTGAATTATTTGCTGGTTACACCTTGTTACCAATAAAGAAGTATTCTGTTTCCTGCACAGCGTCTTGGTTTGTGAATTAAAGTAGCAACGTCAGTGGCGTTTCTAAGGAGAAGCTATCGTATTCAGTGCCTCTTCACTACACGCCAATACTGATTGACACTTGCTCGCTACATCTGGGGGCTCGTCCGGGATCGGAACTAAAGTGTTTCATCGGATCTCTTCGGATCGGATCGGATTAACTGGAATATTTCGATAGGATCAACTGGAGTATTTCGATCGGATCAATTGGAGTATTTCGAAAGGATTGGAACTGAAGTGTTTCAACTACAGACTGTGCAAGGACATCAGAGTACATCGTCACCTACAAGATGTCGGAATTAATTGCAAGGCTTGGACAAGAAGCGGATGCTATCGGACTCGAGGGCAGTGAAAGGAAGGAATACATCAAGGAACGGATGAATAGAGAGAGAGAACTGGAACTAGAAAGGGAAAGGCTCCGGATGGAAGCGGAGAGAGAAAAGCTCCGGATCGAAGAGAGAGATAAAGAACGTCAGCATGAACTAGAAAAACTACGGATTGAAAAGGAAGCGGCGAATGGGACTTCACAAGAGCCTACGGTAACTAGTCAGGCGGCGTCTAAACGGCCGAAGTTACCTGCCTTCCAGGATCGTAAAGACGATTTGGACAGCTGGCTCCTGCGCTTCGAACGGTTTGCGGAGACGGCCAAATGGCCTAAGGACACATGGACGACCTCTCTCTCTGCCTTGCTGACCGGAAGAGCTTTGGACTGCTTTTGTCGTCTCTCCATGGATGACGCCAAGGATTACGATAAAGTCAAAGAAGCCCTTCAAAAGAGGTACAACTTAACAGAAGACGGCTACCGGCTCATGTTCCGACAGTCCAGGCCAGAAGACGGAGAGAATGTTGGCATGTTCATCACGAGAATTCAAACGTACCTAAACCGGTGGGTGAAGTTATCGAAGACAGAAGAAACCTTCGACGGCTTAAGGGATCTTTTCGTCAAGGAGCAGTTCATGGATGCATGTCCCTCCGATTTGGCTACCCACGTCAGAGAGAAGAAGTTGAAGACCCTAGACGATGTGACCAACACAGCTGAGGCATTCCTGGTGGCGAGGAACAGGCAACTGAAGGACAGTACCAAGCAACAGAGCCAACCAGCAAGGGCGAGGCCTAATGGCAACACAGGGAATACTCCACAGGTGTGCCAGTTTTGCCAGAAGCCGGGGCATAAGGCAGCGGATTGCTACAAGAAGGCAAGTGACAAGGGCAAGGGCGAGATGAAGTGCTACGCCTGCGGGAAGCTAGGCCATACAGCAAAGAGGTGCCCATCCCAGACGGACTTGGGACGGGGCAAGCCCAGCAAGGCTGGGGCGGCCGTAGTGATGGCGGCGGAGAATGTGTCGTCAGTGAAGGACCTGGCGACGGCTGACACCAACATCAACGTGCAAGCGGTGCTGAGGGACGGGAAACTTCAGTTTGAGGTGCCTGTTACGTGCGGAGGATGCAGTGACAGAAGATCCGTGGACGAACTGAAGCTACCCATGATGAAAGGCTTGATCGGGGATCAAGAAGTGGACGTGTTGCGAGACACCGGTTGCGAAGGCGTTGTGGTGCAGCGAAGGTTGGTGAGCGACGGACAGCTCACTGGACAGAAGAGGTTGATCGCAAGGATCGACAATAGTATCTTGGTGGCAGAAGAGGCCATCATTGATGTGAGGACACCTTTCTTCACGGGCAGAGTGACAGCACTGTGCATCCCAGAGGCCATCTGTGATCTGGTGATTGGGAACGTCGATGGAGCGAGGGACCCTAACGACCCAGACACAACGGTGATGGTGGGAGCAGTGACCACGAGGGCCCAAGAGAAGAAAAGAGGTCAGCCCACATTGCTGAAGGTGCCGAAGGTAGAGCGGCACGCGGGAGTCGACAGGAAGGAATTAGTGCGACTCCAGGAGCAAGACGAAGCCTTGCAGAGGTTGGAGCAGAACACTACTCCAAGGACTGGAGGCAAGAAGTCTGTGCGCTTCAAGAGGCGGCACAGGATTAACGACTACAGAGTCGAGATGGGTGCGAGGGAAAAGACCCTGCACGCTAACTTACTCAAGAGGTACGTCCCGAGAGTAAGAGGTGAATCTGAGCCAACGACGGATCAAGTAGCCGCTGCGATAACAGCCACGAAATCGACGGCGGAAGTTGGATCTCAGACGGAAGAAGAGTGTGACGTGATCCCCTGTGGTGCGGGACCAGTCCATATCAACACCAGTCCGCAAGATAGCGATGGAAGCGCTGCGGAAGATGTCAGTCCTTTCACCAACGGACAGTCAAGGACTGATGACGTCATGGTCAACGGAAATCTCGTGACACGGTCTGCTGGTGTGACTGTGGTCGAGGATGGCGCGTCAGAGGGTATCAGTACTGGAGATACTGAAGATCTCGCTGACCTGGGAAGCTGGGGTCAGAAGGAAAGCTACGAAGACCTGCAGTACGGCACGCAGCTGACCCCGGAGCAACGCAAACAACTGGAAGAAGTTGTATGGGAATACCGGCATATATTCACCGATCTTCCTGGATGCTGTCGACTCACTGAGCATCGGGTCGACTTAACGTCGGATGTGCCAGTCCGTCAACGCCCGTATCCAGTGCCGTATGCCATGCGTGAGTCGCTGAGGGAAGAACTGCGCACCATGGAAAAGCTGGGCATTATTCGGAGGAGTTCGTCGGCATATGCTTCGCCAGTCGTCGTCGTCAAGAAGAAAGATGGCTCTAACCGTATCTGTATTGACTACAGGAAGTTGAACAAGATCACGGTCTTTGACCCTCATCCGACAGCCACCCCATCGGATGTGTTCCAGAACCTGGCCGAGGGAAAAGTGTTTTCCCGGATAGACCTCAGCAAGGGATACTGGCAGGTTCGAGTTAGAGAAGAGGACGTCGGTAAGACAGCGTTCGTGACCATGGGTGAACATTACGAGTTCGTCCGGATGCCATTCGGGATGATGAACTCAGGAGCCACCTTGAACAGAGTTGTGAAGCCTCTGATTCAGGGCATGGACAGGGTGACAGCATACGTGGACGATCTACTAGTATTCACGGAGACATTTGACGAACATGTGGAAGTCCTGAAGGAACTGCTCCGACGAATGGACCAGGCTGGACTCACTGCAAGACCATCCAAGTGCCTCCTTGGGACATTCGAGGTAGATTTCATAGGACATTCCATTAGTAAGGGAACAGTTGGTCTTTTGGATGACAATATTTGCAAGATAAGAGATGCTCCCAGACCCAACACTAAGAAAGATGTAAAATCATTCTTGGGGCTAGTTGGATATTATCAGGAGTTTGTACCCAATTTTGCGGCCATCGCAGCGCCGTTGTCGGACCTGCTCAGAAAAGGTCAACCTAATGTTGTTCAGTGGGGTGAAGCTCAAGAAAAGGCATACACATCTTTGAAGAATAGCCTTGTGTCTAGGCCTGTTTTGCGCTTACCTGATTTCTCTAAAGACTTTATATTGTCAACTGATGCTTCAGACCGAGGTCTGGGTGCTGCTCTTATGCAGAAGGATGGTGAAAAATTGTATCCCATAGCCTATGCTAGTCGCAAACTGTCGCCTTGTGAGATGAAATACTCAGTCTCCGAACGTGAGTGTTTAGCTATTGTTTGGGCTGTGAAGAAGTTTGCATTGTACTTGTATGGAAAGGAGTTTGTGCTACAAACTGACCACCACTCATTAGAGTACTTGAACACAGCCAAGTATGACAGTCCAAAACTGTTAAGATGGAGTTTATTCCTCCAGTCTTACCGATTCAGAATCCAGCACGTGAAAGGTAAAGATAATGTCGGTGCTGATTTTCTGAGTCGCGTGGGTGACTAATTCGCTGCATGAGAGACAGTTGAGTTATAATGACCATACACTGTTGTAGTTGTCATGGAACCATGTTGTATCATTGCAGTTTGTTTTTTAGACTCTTGTAATGACAATTGTCCATGGTACATGTCTCCGGGTCCTAGGACCTAAGAATTCTCACATTGTTTGATCATGATGTGAAATGTACTATGGTAATGTATTTTAGCCCTTTGATCATACGGGGCTGTATGTGGAAGTGACCCTGCGCAGTGGTCTATTGGTTATGCTCTCACTGTATGGGATTGTATGTCCCAGAAACTTTAAGCAGTGTATTTTTATTTTCATGGTTGTATGTTCTACATTTGCATGATGAATATACTTCATTTGAGTATTTTGCTGTTGATTAATGTATCGGTTTTGATATGGAAACTATTAGCTTAATAGTCATTTAGAACGGGCAAAGGTCTTGTCAGATATCTGGCCCACAAATGTTCCTTATTATTCTTAGTTGATCCTAGATATGCTCAACTTAAAAGGGGGGTTGTGTAACATTTGTGATGCTTGTTGTTTGTTTAGGCTAGTGCCCCCCCCCTTCCTTTGTTATACGGCCCTGGACCGCACGCGGCTCCGGTCCTTCATGATTCGAGAATGTTGCAGTTACGAGTTAGTAGCGGCCGACCTTGTTGTGATCAGTTGTTTTTTTTTCCTCTCTTTTAATTACGGCGGCAGTACCGCTAGTGAGACTGTCTAGTGTCAAGGTCAGGTCGACCGTATGGTACGTTAAGTAAACACAGTATTAGCCGTCCCGAAGGTTCGGGTAGGATGCTTCGAGTGAACGCAGTATTAGCCTTCTCGAGGGTTCGAGTGGGGCCGCGATCGGAATGTTTTGATTCTAATTAGTCTGGAAGTTGCTGCTCGTACGTTCCAGACTAGAATTTGTTTGGGCGCATCATATGATGATGACGTCATTTATTCTAGAACTTCTACTGAAATTATTATAAAAGGCACGAGAGTGAGAGAGTCGAGAGAGTTGGCTGTTATGGTCTGTGCTTTGTGAATTATTTGCTGGTGACACCTTGTTATTAATAAAGAAGTATTCCGTTTCCTGCACAGCGGACTTCGTTTGTGTATTATAGTAGCAACGTCAGTGGCGTTTCAAAGGAGAAGCTATCGTATTCAGTGCCTCTTCACTACACGCCAATACTGATTGACACTTGCTCGCTACACGTATCTTGTCTTGCCTTACAATTTGATGTATGATAATGTAACTTACACAGCGATTCTGTTAGATTCCTTTAACCTTTCATTCATTGTCCATTTTTTCCACATTAATGCGAAGTACGTGGGTCCAGATAAGGCCTCTGACGTAGTAGCTCTCCGCTACCTCCGCGTAATCTTGTTAATTTCACACAATTTCCTCCTTCAGTTTTTTTTATTGAGTTCTAGTCTGTCCGACCAAGTCTGCGCCAGAGCACAGTCGAGCCGACATCTGACTCCTGCGAGGCTCTTCATGCATTCTCCCCACGAGACTGGCTACAAGCTGTGAGTGTGACTGATGTCACAACATGCTATTTGCACTACATGTAAATAAAAGTTGATTATACGGCTGCCTTGCTGACGTCTATTTATAATTGCTGCTATTGGTAAAGGCTCGAGTTAGGCTAAAAGCCCATAGCCAAGCTCGCCTGCCGCGCCCTTCTTCTTCATCATTTTCAACAGCATCATCTGACTCCACAAGACAACAATCATCATTTCATTTATTAGAGCATCTACTGTTTTTCCTTCATTGCGCCCTATAAATGAAATATTTTACAAAATCTAGTTATTCCCAATGAGGTTGATGTACATGTACTTCCACTGCCCTTTAATGGGGCAAAAACAAAAATTGGGGGGGAGAAGGGGGGAAGGTTGGTCAACGCCCATTTTTTTACAAATGCTTTTCGAAGTCAGACACCTCTCTTCCTCACTTAGTTCCCCTTCTTATTCGGCTGGTTTTGACCATGTGGTAATTCACGTCTAACACACTTTATTTTCATATTTGTAAGGCTCAAGTTGTATCTGGAACTTTCAAATCAGATGTGCTATCTAGATCACAGATCTTTTCACGTATGTCTACATCCTGACATTGGCTGACACGCCTCAGAAAAAGGGGAATGATATATTTATGTATGTTTATAATATTAGCTCCAGTGTCTGTTGTTCTGACCCATTACATGCGTGATGATTCAGAAAAAGGTGAAGACAACAGCACAGCAAAGGAACCGAACAATTTATAAAAAACAACAAAAATGATAAATTACAATTTTAACAACTCAAAACTCAACCATAAAGTTTGTGTCATTCAGACTGCTTTATTCCATAGAAGACAATGCTTCCTGATTATTTCTTTGCTTAAACTTTTAACATCAAATTGAACAGAAACACGAATTCTGAAATGTGTTGAAATCTGGAAATTACATCTGATGTTCACAAATTTCATCTCAATATGCCAGGCTACTTATAAGAAAATAACAATGCATGGTGTATGCTTCTTCACAAGATGGCCACCTCATGGTGTTCTCATCATGTTAAGTATGCTGAGGTTTGTTTAGCTCAACTAGTCAACTTCAATGCTGAAGTCAAGCAATATGTACCAATCATAATTTCACTGTTTGCTTCCACAAAATAATAAACACAAAACTTTAAGTGTAAAAACCTACAATGTGTAACAAACTTCTTAAAGCTCACAAGACACACAAAAAGCCCCCTTCAATTACGACCACATATACATACACACACACAAAATAGAACAATAACAACAAGATACCTGGGACAATTTACTGGCACCTGAACACCACTTGTAGAAATAACAAGTATGAAAAGTACGGGTACTATTCTGAGCAGCAGTTTTGCTTCCAGAGATGGGAACTTGGTTCTATCTGCTGACCAGATGTCATATTAAGGAAAAAATATGTAACAAAAATCTCCATATGAGAATGATAAAACCTGACAACTTGTTAGATCATGAGAATTTTGTGACTGGCCAATCATGTAAATTACTAGCTGTGCCAATCTCATTATTTTGCATTTATGGTGAACCTGGATGGGCATTATGGTATACTGAAGAGTGCTTCCATTGATTGACTCCTTCAAAGTCTCCTGGACAAAACTGTTGTGTTGGAAGAGGATGCAGAGTGTTTTGATACTTATGATAGGCATCCTTATAAACATCCATACCAAAGTACCAGTAATGTTATACTTCATAACCACATTCCTACATAAATATCCAAGAGGGATCACCATCTGCACAAAATATATTACAACTGCAGTAATATTTTGCAAATCATGAGAATAGCTCTCATGTTTGTTTGCAGCAGTTATAATATTTGGGAAAATTCCAACAAGAAATAGATCTAAACAACTAACAAAGAATCTAATGATTCTTTACATGAATTTTCCATGCTCAAGCTGACTGCATACGTGTTTTGAGAGCACACAACCACTTCAAAACCTCAAATGCACAAATGAATTTCTAAGTTATTAAAAGTTTGGAATGTCCAATTGAAATGTAACAAGAATGTGAGGGGGAAAACCAAACTTACTTTCATGATAGCCTAATGGACTACTAAGCCAAAAGTCGAATAACTGAAGTCTACCTCTCAGGGCAGAAGTAACAGTTCTATGAACTATTCTTGCTGTTGATTAGGAAGGCAGAACTACACATTTTTTCTTTTACAAAATTAATTTCTGAGACAGTTCACATGTTTGATATTTGGCACTATCCTTCCTACACAACCCAACCTCATTTCTACCTGCC
>JAWQUT010000114.1:1332856-1359938 GCA_033807755.1 Ellobium chinense | reverse complement strand
GGTGTGTGTTGGTGGGAAAAAAATAGTAATAAAACAACAGAATGTGCTTAAAGTTGAAAGACTGTATGCATGGCAAGTAACAAATACTGCAGAAATATTCTGCTTGCAGCATCTAAAGGCATTAAATAGCAAAACACAGTGCTGAATTCAATGCTCAACACAATTTCTCATGTATTTATTCTCAGTTATGTCAAGTGGATTGAGAGACTCGTGTTACTTGCAATGCCTTCTTGCAGGCAAAAAATCGATGCACCTGCATTAGTGTTATCAAGCACAAATGACTTCGAAGTCTGTCTACCAGCAAAGAATTTCAAAATGCTTAGAGTCTTAAACATTTACACTTAATTTATGTGCTATACAACATGTGCAAGGTTGTTTGCTTGCATACTTTTGCCATGCTACTGTTGAAGGTAGCAAATTTAAGAAAACAAAAAAAAAGAAAATAAGCATGTTATCAAAACTGTTTCTATGCTTCGTGAATAAATGTACGATGAAGAAGATAGGAATGGTCATCATACACATAATTGCACATAAGACATATCAAGACACCGGTTTTGATTTAGACCTGCATTTTCATTCATGTACTAAAACTGGCAGAGATCGTGGGAAATACTGTTTTCTTATAAAACTAAAATAAATACATTAATAGGCTAAATGTGAGAAAGGCACCATTTAAGTACATGAAAACCATGTGAAGCATTTTAACATTGGACTGAATGTTTGAAAAGAAAAACACTTGAAACAATTTATAATATGGGTGTGATGGTTTGTGATATAAATGCATTGACTTGACTTTGGCCCAATACCCAACAGATATCAGATGCATCAGACCTCTTATGTAAACAATTAAAAATTCGCAGTGGCTGAAGTCTTTCAGCCACAATTATAATAGATAATATGCTGGAGATCATCAGCATATGCACTGAAACAGTGCATGCAAGTGACTAGCAATGCAGGGCTAATACACAGATGCTAGCCATGAATTGTGTCCTCCACATGGCAGTGTTCGAGTGCTTATTGATACTGATAGCAAAATAACAATTGCTCATCTGCTGGCAAGTAGTAGTAATGGGAGATAAAACATTTCTTATCAACTGTGTCACTGACACAGTTGCATACCTTTTCTTTCACACCTCTGTGTTCAGAGGCATTGCCCCACTGTGCTGTGTCCAACGTAACTCTGAAGCCCAAAGGACTAGCTTAAGACCAATACCTTTTATACAGAGTTTTTGGATGGACAAGAAGCATAATGTCCATTAAATGCATAGTTCACTAATACGATGAGCAACTGTATGCATAACAAGTGTCATCCTGCTATGCCTGTTTCGATGTACAAACAAAACCATGATGGTTGCATTTGCATCCAAACTAAAATTCTCAATGCCAAGAGTGATCTGCCAACATATGCTGCATACTGTGCAAAATAAAGCAGGTCAAACATGTTGATCCACAGGAGGTGATTGCTATACTTTCCCAAAAGCAATTAAGAGATCAAGAAAAATGTGATCCTCTGTCCTTTGAGAAACTTGAATACAAACCGTAACACTATTCACAAACATGGATTTGATTTTGACGCTTGGCAATGAGAACATGTTTAGTTTAAATGCTTTCAGACAAAAGTCCTTCTTGCTAAAATGTCCACCTTAGATTAAAAAAAAAACAACAACTGATGCTGAAATGTTTTTAATGTGCATCAAGAAGAACTTGGTTTCATCTTTTCTTTTTTTTTTCCTTTTTGTCATGCACTTAAGGATAAGTTTCATTAACTTATCTAACATTTTATTAGAGAAAAGCTTATCCAGCTGTAAGTGGATAAGCATCAAAGAAAATATAATCAACAACAAACACACAAACAAAACTATCAATACCTGGGTGAAAGTTTGATGATCTAGCTGACAGTTTAATGTCATAAAACCGCATGTCCTTCATACTCATTTTTGCAAACTGATGTTCCTGCTATCATAGCCAGATTACTAAATTATCCTACTGTAAAAAATAAACCTGGATACATTTTGAAAAAAAAAAAAATCACACACACTATTACAACAATGATTCAGAGTTTGAACAAAGCTTCGTATTAAACACCTCTGGTCCTTGCCGCATGTTCCCCCTTGAACATGTAGAATAATTATAAAGAACAATCAAATCTACTACATTTGTGACAGCTACACAACAGTGAGTGGAGACAAAGCAGTAGTCTGGAGACATGGATGCTGCAAGTGATGCACTGCACTGAACCTTTTCAGGATAAAACAACAGGCGTATTCTGACTTGCTGGCAAAAGCAACTGCCAAAACTGAGGTAGCTAATGACCAGATGTGTATATAGGCTTATGTTATTAGCAAAGAACTCAACCTGATTAATGCTATCCAATAAGGAAATGTTGAGAGTATAAAGGATACATCAAATTATTAGTAAAGAAAATTAAATGTAACAGAAGCTTGAGGACATGCCCAGTGGGACAAATTATAAAGATATGATCACAAAAAGTCATAGCCCTTGTTTCCTACATTGCAGGACAATGCTTCATTTAGGATAAAGTGTCAGTGTGACAGCAAATGAATTGCTTCATCTATGAATGATTCATTTTCAGAGAACTGTGCAATCTAGTTTTGAGAAAGTAAAACATAATGTGACTTCACTTGCAGCAAACAAGGCTCATACAAATCTGCAAGTACTGCCTCAAAGAATTCAGTTTCCTCCCCACCAGTCGTTGGCTGGGGCTGTGTTGTAGGTGCCACCATAGCTCCCTCCATAGTTGTACTGGGGTGGGGGGAAGTTGGTGAAGTGGTTGTTGAACGGCTGCTGCCCATTGAAGCCACCGCCACCTCCCTGCTGGAAGTTGGCCTTCATGGGCTTGTTCTGCTGGCGATAGTCACGTCCACCAAAGCCACCGCCATTTCCAAATCTGTACAGGGAGGAATTTCTCAAAAGTTACAGTCAACATCAATAACATAAATAACAACATTTTTTGCCTCACTGCCCACTATGAAAATAAAGTAGACTCAAAACATCTGAGTTCCATGATTCTTACCATTGCGATTTACACAGGCAACTAGATACATGATATGATGAAGTTGACCACATGGGGGTTAAAGGAGCAGAAATGTTTGAGCCTCTGATCAATTATTAACTACAAAAGCTGTATAACAGACATTGGAGATGTTAGGAGTTATTAGAAATTGGACTTCAGACACCTCAGTGATATAGGCTGACACTAGGAACTGGGTGGCAATGACAGAGCTTCTCAAAGCACTCTACATGGTAAAATGTTACATTGTTGTTATAGACTTTTAAAAGAGATTTGTTTGGAAAAACCAGGAGATGTTGAAGGCACTCATTTAGACAATGAATACCAGAGGATGTGATGATATTAAAACCCTATTTCATATGGGATAGGGAGGGTCTGCAACTGTTCCAAAATATCACCTATGACATTTTATACCATATATAATTATTTACGGATGGATTTCTTGCTACATTCAATGCACCATAGGGCAATATAAAAGGCAGATATTCCTCTCTACCTCACATTTTCAGGTTCAACAGAAAGGTTTGAAAGAGTTTTAACATTATAATCATTTATCAATAAACTTGTTAGTGAACATCACCACAACATTTCGTCGCCTTCCACACGCAATGGCGTATCCCGATTTTTGACGGTTTTGAGTTATCACCACCAGTATGTAGTGCCATCTTAGAACTATGTTCACACGAAACGGCGTATCCCTAGCTCAAATAGTAACGAAGATATAGCATAAAATTCCTAAGGGCTTAAGCTAACTATCAATATGATCGAATCAGATGTAAATCGCTCTCCTTAAAAACGTGAAAAACGGATACGCCCTTTCGTGTGGAAGGCAACGATTTTTTTGATGTAAAAATATCTACAATGGAAGTCCATCAACAGCTAATTGAATTTTATCAGGGCTGATATCAGCCATGCAGAAAGTGTTTTAATGTTTATCACCAAATTAGGCATAAGCCTCGACGGTTAGGTGTTATCTAAGCATTCATGGCGTTTACGCCATGACACCCATCACACATTTCTCTGCATAGTGATGCCAGCTGTAGCACGCTGTGAAGAATGATCCATGTCATGTTCAACGGACATGTCCCAAAATTTAAGACAGATGTATTGCCATGTTTTCATATGAATAAAACATTGCCACATGGGAAGTAGGCCCTGAGGTAAACATTTTGAATAAAGAAGCACTGTCATGATCTGAAGGTGCACGGCTGATGTCATCATGCTACTATGATATCCACTTTAGATTTTCACTTTATATTACCAAAATGTAAAAACTTACTTTAAGAAGTATTGACTATTTATGTCTCATGAGGGCTTATATACACATCACCATATTCTGTTGGGTGCTTCATTCCAGAGTCAACAAGGTTTGAGAAATACACTGTATCTTACCTTCGCACACCACCACCTCGTCTGTTCATGCCCATAGAAGAGCGTACATCCATTGACATTGCCTCCAGCCAAGGGGGCACCTCCTGGTTGGCCTCGCTCAGAAGATCCAGTAAGTCACGAACAATGTTCTTGTTTTTCTCATTGAAGAATGAGGTTGCAAGGCCTGCAAAGTATCCACAACAATAATGCAGTTTATAAGTCTCATATCCAGGCTAATGCCTACTCATGCGACTTCACACTAGTATTACCCCAGCACATTTGACCACCATAGGCTATCTTAACTTCCTGGAAAGCATTCAACACTGCTGCCACTTTCAGGTGTTAACAACCAGCCTTCTAACAGTATCTCCTGCTACCTACAGCCAAGAACCCATTTCACAAATGGAGGACTGAGGAAAATAGTAAAGACATGCTTTCCCACAGCACTTACAACACAAAATGTTACAATGTGTAAAGTTCAACAATCTGACTGACATCAAAGATAGGTTATTCCAAACTTTAAAACACTTGTAATTATTAATCAAATAGCATGGACACTCATTAATGGGGCATTGGTAACTAAACAAGATTATGCATGAAGACCCATGCATTATCATTGTGGTGCAACAGCAATAAGGGAATGAATTAGTAAGAGACAGACAGAAAACTTTATGCAAAGTTATAAACACTTCTGTTGAGCCCATGCGGAGATATTCCAAAGAGTGTCAACTTTAATTTCTGATCACACTTAACTTTTTACTCTCGTTCCACGAATGGTACTCTTTGTACATCTCTCTGTCTGTCAATCTCTGGCATACGTGTGCATGTGCGGGCAAGCATATTTTCTATCATGCTACGCTTAACATGCAAGCTAATCTAAGAATGGAACAGAATCCATGGATGATTTACAAACTTCGGTTTCCCCGGTGACGATGTGATATCAACGAACTCAATACAAGGCCAACTTTTCTGACTGAATTTACTCTAAACTAAACCTGAACTCTCCTATATCCTTACTCTCCGAAATGATGTAAGAATGTGAAGCGCATTGCGTGATGCAAGCAAAACAAAAGCTTGAATGAAGACAAAGAGAAGACAGCAGCACAAACTTTGAAAACTAATTAATTAAATCTTGCACCTTCAGTGAGCAAATGCTGGCGCTGAACTTTTCCTATAGATTTTCATGCTGGATGACAGTTTCAACTAAATTTTATGTATAGCGGTTTTGGTTTCAAAATTTACCATGTTAAAAAATAGTGTACCACTTTCCCCATCCATTATTAAAAAACAGATACAGATATTCATTCATTTTTCAAGAAATTCTCTGAACTTTATGCAGTTTCATGTAAAATACATGATTTATTTGAAATCTCTTGGGCTGATGTGATTTAACCATCTCTGACTGAAAAATAAAAAAACACCCTCTTAAAAGCAGCATTTCTGCAAACATAATGATGAGATGGATGAAGTGCATGTTATGCATCAGTATGGGGGATATTGCTCAGGGAGAGTTATCTCGACATGAAATCAAAACTCATAATTTGTGCCATTTTAGGACACCCAGTTGACCTATTATCGATAAGCACTAAATCATTCGGCCTTGTATAGGAATATATCTGCAGTGTGTTGACCCTTTCAACAAATGAGGGACAAAAAAAAAGAATAAGCCTGATAACCTCTCGCACAAATAAAAATACATGAACACAGATATGCACAGCATTTAGTTACGAGTAAAATGAGCTCAGATCTCAGCTGCTTGCCTGTAATCACCCACAAGAAGGTGAATTAAACTTGGGTTTTCTTACTATGCTAACTCGTTAATATTGTCGGCATGCTGACTGTTGTTTACATCAGCTGCGCCAGTCACAGTCTTTTCACATGTGAACACAAGAAAACTTGGCCAATTATCCAGTATGACTGTTGGTTGACAGATAAAAAAAAAAAAAAAAAANAAAAAAAAAAAAAAAAAAGAGAAAGTGCACCCAAATAATATTAATCTAGCTTTAGAAGCAAAGAAAAGAAAGTCAAGAAAAAAATCTCCCTGACTTGGAATAAACTGCAGTACAATGAATAGAAGGCCTAACACTGAATAGGCCAAACGGGACACTGAAAGCAAGCGCCAACCTAACAATGATTTGTCTGGAGTTAAAAGTTGAGAAAAGGAAGAAAAAACTTCCAGTATGTCACCGATGCGACTTCTTCATTTTGAGGGTGTGCTCTTTTTCTCTGCCTGAACTCATACAAACTGATGCCACATGGCGAGTAGTACTCACTGCTCACGCCTGGCAAAAGGTGGAACTGGCACGTAAGGGAGGGGGAGAGCCTTTCTAATATCTCATATTATTACTCTTTCAGCAGACGGTAGGACAACCATTTTTATCCTTAATGAGCAGACTGATATTCTGTGTGATCGTCTATGATTGGGTTTTCGATAAAAGGGGGAAAAGGGAAAGGACAGGCAAGATTCAATTATATAACATGATGACCGAAGTCATGGCTTTCTTCCGCTGTTCAAAGGTCTTTAATCCATACTGATCACATATAAACTTACAGGCTGTTGTTAGGAAAACAGACATGTCCCTGCTGCAAGTTTATTACTGTGTCATTCCTCTACCAACCTTATTACCACGAGCTGTTTTGTTTTCTCTTACAAATATTGTGAAGTAAACCAGGATCATTAAGCTGAAGGCCAAATTAAAGCGACTGTAAATGGCTTCTAATGTGCTGTAATTTACATGGTGAAAGGTATCTTCAAATCACAAATGTCTAGCTTTTTAATACCTAAAATGCTGCATGTATTTGTATCAACATATCTGCCTTATGAAATGAGCCTGACAATTTTGTAACTCTTTTTACAATGCCTTAAGAGACAGTGTTTCTCTCAATATGCATAGAGTACCCAGCCACACAAACACCTATAAACATCCCCCCTCTGATCAAAAACCACCTGTCATGTACAACCACTTTTCTGATTTCTCTTGAGTGTCCCTACATCACAGGTTTTACTGTACTCCAAGAATGAAAACACTACTCACCTAAATTGCCAACACGTCCAGTACGGCCAATCCTGTGTACATACTCCTCAATGTCACTAGGTAGATCAAAGTTGATGACATGCCTCACATTGGAGATGTCTAAGCCTCTTGCAGCCACCTGTTTCCAGATTTCATAAAAATCCAAATACATTTTGTAATATGTGCAGAGTATTTACAAAAAAAAAAAAAAATCCAATGCAGAATTCTCCAACTTGTTGGATGCAAAGTTATAAGTCCTATAAACTAGGACTTTGTAGTATACAGGGATGCCAATGCCAACCAAAAAAATCCTGAAATTTGCTCGAGCGCGCAGCGTATCAACATTTGCGACAAAAGCCAGCCCGACGTTGTGCTTTTAGTTCTGAATCTTTTTCCACATATAAGGCACTAAAGCAAACAGTAAAACCAAACAAAGTTTAAAGGAAAGTCAATTTTAGAACTGTGACTTTGTAACCTAAATTTCTTCTGCACAGATAAAGTATATATAAATAAATATACCTATACACAGCAAGAAATAGCCATAGTCAGGGGTGGGAGGGAACTGCAAACTGTCACTTAGGATAAAAATCTAACCCTTCATTTCATAATTACACTTCAGAATACATCACCGTGAAATTAAAACAAGATGAAGACTACATTATGTTACCATCTCTTTACCCATAACGCACATTTGTCATCTCTTCACTGGTCCTGATAGAATATGCACAAATGAATAAGTGTTTTGACTTGCAGAGTTCAATGATTCACGCCAAGTTCACCAAAAAAGCTGCTGAAGGTTTTGCTGCCTTTAATGTCCTTGAAACTCCCTGGAATCCTACTGTTACAATGTGATGATTCCTTCAAGCATGCAGCGTAGGTGCCTTCTTTCCCGGTGTGAAGTAGTTTGTTATTGCACAGAGTGCACCACATGTATCCAGTTTACGGATGTAATCAGATTTATAATAATAAATTATAATTTATAGAAAACAATGGATTCCAAGTAGGACTGTTCATTTTACATCACTGTCTTTTCTTGTATGATGACCGAGTGCACTGTTTACACTTTCCGCGAGTTCGAATATAGCACCAATGGGCCTCTGACCTCGTTAGAGGCGTCTGCGTGCGCATTCAGGAAGTTTGTAAAATATCTAATTTCCGGCTTTCGTGCTATTTGTTCTTCGCGTATTTCATTTTCATATAATGCTGTATTTTTTTTCTCCGCCACTCAAAATGCTGAAATATCCGGATTTTCTTTCTCGCTGCTAAAAACGCCAAAAAATCCGGAAATCTGGATTTATCCACAAAATTGGCATCCCTGAGTATATAAAGTAACTTTTATGTCTAGACAGAAAACCCAGAAAAACTCAAATAAGATCATACATGAAGGTATCTAGGTGACATGAGTGACATCTAGTGTCAAACATTTAATCCTATCGCAAATGACAGCTGTCCCAAGATTATAACCTATGAGGAGAAAAATGCACCGCATGTTTAAAATCTTCATTCATGGATGCCACCTGCCGCGGTAAAAAATTTTCTGGACAGAAAAACAAGCAATTCGAGACACACATGTTGAGAAGTTTCAGGTAATAAAAGCTTCTGATTTGTTGTTGTAAAGACAGTTTAATATACGACATGAAATGGTTGATTAAATAAGAAATTTTAAGTAATGTGAGTGAAAGAATTGTGTTCACCATAATGTGCAGTTCCTACAACCGCTGCTGCAAAACAAATAATAGTCAGTTACCATGACAATCATGCTGCAAGGATTGTCTAATCTGATTCAGAGAGGTGAATTACATACAGATTACATCTACCATTTAGTTCATTTTTCTGCCATATAAGTTTATCAACACTGTATTTTGTGATTTTTTTGTCTATTGTTGGAAGAATATCAATCAAACTGGGCTAAAACAATGATTTTGCTGATTTTGCTCATAAAACACAACTTTTACCATAATGTTTGTACCAGTCACACAGTTATCTATTACAGATAACCGGTCCAGGAGACTTCTGTTCCCAGTTACAAATTGGTGGCACATTGGTGACACTAAAAGAGATAATATTTGCTGTTGACGTAGGATTGGATTGAAAGTTTTGGGATGAGAACTGAAAATGCAGCTTGATCATACTTGAACATCTGCAGTTATTTCCACATTGCAACCTTCTAAAACGTAAGGCCAAAATCAGCTTTCATCTTAAAATGAGAAACTCTTCTTGTCTATATAACAAGACTGCTTAGTTCCACCTGCTCGATAAATGGTGATGAAATTCTCCCATGTGGCGCTAATGAAGTGACAATATCCCAGAGTAAAATGTTTAGGTGGCTGACTGTCTAACAGTCTCAGGTCAAGCATATGTGCTATCTGCATTCAGTGCAAAATGAAACCTTCATAAACCCCTCTGCATTTTGAAGGCCACTGCAGTTTGATCTACATATGCTGATGTTACATTTAAGGTAATCCACCGTAGACCCCAGCACCACCCTTTGTTCATTGTAAATATAGGTCACATCCATTTGGAAATTGTTTTTTTGTATGAAATGCATATAAAAAGCCTGCCCTGGTCTATTAAGATCACTTTTGCTATAGACCCTCACATCTCAGTCACCCAACACTGTAATGTTAACATGGTCTCATACAAGTTAGTGTATGAGTTCAAAGCTGCCACACCAGTCTGCATATTGCACTCAAGCTTAGGTAATCTAGATCTAGTTGGTGTTACTTCTTTTTTTGTTTTGAAATTCTGCTTTTTATTATTTTGTCAGACTTTTCTTTGGCTGTAAAGTTCCAGAAATCCAAAATTTTTGGGAATGGCATCCCTGTCAATATTTCAATTCACCAAATTCATAACATAACCCTTAGAATGAATGCCCTAAAAGTGATAAGATTTTAAAAAATTATTGATAATCTTACAGCGGTGGCGACAAGAATGGGCCGGTCTCCACACTTGAATATTCTCAAGGCATCTTCACGCTCTCTCTGTGAACGATCTCCATGAATGCTTGTTGCTGGATAGCCTTCCCTCAAGAGGAAGTCCTCTAGGGCATCAGCTCCTTTTTTTGTCTCTACAAATACTAGTGTAAGAGATTCTGGTCCTGGAAAAGGATGGGGATTTAGGTCAATACATTTTTCTTTCATGAAATACCTTTTTCATCACTGCTTGTGCTCTCCATTTAGATCTTCTTCAAGTTTTACTACTTTCTTTAGATCAGAAAATCAACAAGGCCTCTCATCTCTAAAATCACAGAAGCAGAGACAATTTTAATGTTCTTTGAGGTGAAGATTCAGATTGTTCTCAACCATCTGCCAACATCAGTCTAATAAGATCCTGAAGCGGCAAAAATAAAGACAAACATATCCCACAACAATGTGACCTCATAGTTCACAGGAACAATTTTTCCCTGCTGAAAAATGAAAAAGCAATTCTCATATGATATCCACACTAGAAAAACAGAAATGCGAAGCACTAGGGTCTGTTCTTGGTTGTTGCACACTCGACGCGTTGAAGAAGTGTGTTCACCTACCAGAGGTAGGTTAGAAATGTGATGTCTTTTCCCAAAATTGGAAGTAACAGCTCGGTAAAATGGTGGCAACCATCTAGGTTTCAAATCTGCTTGTGGAACTTATAGCAACGGTCATGTGTCAGAGAAAGATGTGGGAAAAATCAACGGTGGTATGTATGCTAATGAATGAGACAAAGACATAACCACAGCAAACAGCACTTGCAAATCAGTTCATTATTTTCTTGCTCTTCTGCAGTAGTCGCAGCCATCTTGGCTTGCCTTGAGACTGATACTTCCTTTGCCTAAAACTACCCACTTAAAGGAAGATTGCACCATCCTACAGACCGTATTAAATCATACGATACCCTATTATTCCAATAAAACAGTCTTTCAAGTGTCTGCCATAATGATATAACGCCTCTGCTGGCCCTAGACAACCCACAGGGTTACATTATCCAAAGTCCGAATTGTTACAACCACTGTGCGTGTGGCGGCCATTAGCTTATTTCAAATACGTTCTTGCCACATGGCCAAGCTGTCTAGCCAGTGCTCTGCGGACGGGTGATAGCATGTTGGTATGAATGTTTTAATTCCTCTGTGAACAATAAATATGCCAAACAAAATCCTGCCGAGGCAATAAAAATGCACAATTCTTTTTCTGGCTTACACTATCAAACTTTGCATTTAAATTTGTTATACCAGAACCTTAATTTAAAGCTGAATAATACATTGTCAGGTAGAGGTATCTGTGACTGCTGGAACGTAAGTGACATCAGTGTTTTTGCCGCAGACTTCTGCTGATCAGGGAAGAGGAATAACTCTGGACGCAAGGGCCAAACTCGGTAACTCTAGCTCTCCTACTTGCGTCATATTACGTACGTGCACCGTAACAAAAACGATGCTCTTTCTTCGCAAAATTGACTTGGTGGGCACCATAGATAATTTTTGGAGAGAAATACAGTGGAACCTGCTTGAGCGGGATGGCTCCGTTCCCGACCAAATCGTCCCGCTTAGGCGGACTATCCATTATAAAGTGATTTCTTAGCTAGTTTGTGCGTTTCATTCAAGTTAAGGGATATCATTACTTGTTGCTAGTGAGGTGTGACAACAGAGTCACATTTAAATTGTATTTGTACTGTTTAAAAGATATTTATTGCAGTCTAACTGCATCTTCATTGGTCATTCTTTGCGGGGAACGGGATTTTTGATTGGCTTCAAAGAACCACCTGAGCCTTCTCACCACTCTCCTTTGAAAATTAAAAAACAATTTCTTTTAAAGACCGGGACATGTCTACATCAGAGGGAAAGAAATAATACATGTTAAAATGAAACTGAGGAGAGTATAAAAGGTCTCTCATCTCTGAAGTCGAGATGTTCGCCGCCCCCCTTTCAAGTGATCAAAAATAATTTGGGATCAAATTTACATGATCGTAAACACCAACAAAGATAAGCGTCACACTTCCCGCTCCACATCTGGCCAGAGCGCAACGAGAGTGGAGTGTGTCAAAGAGCCTTTACTCAACACGAATGATGGTCATGCCTTTGTGAATGACACCCTGGCTGAGTGATGTGCAATAGCGCAGGTAAGGCCCGTAAGTGTCAATCACTGCCTAAGCTGAAGAAAGGATAAAGTGTGGCTGACAGGGGGCGGGGCTTACTTAATCTTGATCTGTCAATGTTTGCGTGGGTTAAATTACCAGCGGCTAGGATATCCGCTCTGATTCGTCCATGCGTGCGCCAAAGGGTCAACTGCCTGACAGAAGGCTATCGGGAGGTAGTGTCAATCACTTCTCACGCAAAGTAAGGGGGGTAATCAGGGCCGTCGGTACAAGCTTCTTTGTGGCTCTCGGGTTTTCAGCTGATGGGTAAAGGTAAACAAGCACTAAGACACAGTACGATAGTGACAATTTGCAGCATTCCCGTCAAAAATAGCGTGTATATATCGGAAATCTGGCTCCAAGTCGTCTCGCTTAAGCGGGTTGCCATCCCGCTCACATGTATTGATTTAAATAGCAAAAATCCCGTTCCCCAGGCATTCGTCTCACTTAAGCGGGCATCCCGCTCACGCATGTCCCGCATAAGTGGGTTCCACTGTAGTATGGAAAAACGGAAAATTATTTTTGATGTGCATGTCCTACTTTAATAAAAGGACCGCCCCTTTCACACTGCCACAGAGAGCAAACAAACACGGCCCTGCTCACAAACTGAGTAAACTTTGCAAAACAACAAAGTGTGATAGTGTTATAAGAGAATGACAAGAACACATGCAAGCTAATACAATTCAAAGTGCTGTCATAAAAATAAAGAATGTCAACATGTAAATCTTCAAATCAACTGTTGGTAAACTTGAAACTGGAGTTGCCTACTGTGCCACAAAACAGCAAGAACAAAATGTGTGGCTATTTATCAGATCAATTTGTTTGAAGATAATTCTTGATACTATAGCTCCATTTGTTGCACTGAATCAAAACAACACTGAATAACACAATCATAATAAAAAAAATTCTTAACTTATAACTGGCAACATCTGCAACAAAAGGCAACTACAAGGAGAAAATTGGCTTATGCTAATTTCAATTGTTGGCTGAAGGATGTTGAAATTTGACCAGAGTGATTTCCACTCTGCAACTTGAAACACAACAATCTAATTGCATGTTTTGCAATCTTTTGAGTATAACATCCACTTTCCAGTGTGCGAGAAATCCCACATGCCTGCTGCCTGAGGTGTGTGGTTTTGGGGTCAGGCGCCTGGTTTTTGAGGAACTCACATGCCCAAATGGCGTCTAGATCTCAGCAGCAGGTGCACTCAGTGTATTTGACCTTGCATTTTGTACTGAAAAAATTTCTGGTTTTGTAACTAACAATTTGTAAAATGGGACAGTTTCGACTTAATTGATAGCGAAATCGACACAAAAGGACCGCTAATAAGAGGGCCTATGGGAGCTTTGGTTTTTTGTAGTCATACTTGTAGGAGAATGAATTTAGGCCTAAGCCTATCCTTAAAAGAAGAACGGTTGAAGTCAACCTTTCTCTGTCTTGTAACGTAGGAGAGCAACGAGGTATAAGGTGTTATGCCCCTTCGCGGAGTCATACAATTAAAAAAATAATGACCCCGTTGTACGAGGATAATGTGCCGGGCCGGGCAAACACAAACGAGCTGATAGATGTTGAATTATTTACAAAAATACTCCACACTCAATCAGTTGGGAAGGCGAAAGAAATATATCCCACATTTTTTGCTAATGAATGATGTTTCACAAAAATGTAACACAGCAAGTCGGTGTCATAATTTGTTTCAGAAACATCGTGAATTTTGTATAAACCTAAGGACTAATGTACCGGAAGCTCGATCAGGAGTAAACAAAAGTGAAAGTAGGCTTATTGAAGGAGGTTGTCTAAATTCTAACTGAACTCGCTGAACGAGACATAAGCTTTCTGAAGTATACAGAAGGTACAATGCCTGGTAAGGCACCTAAAGGGCAATTAGCAGAGACCAAAGAGGACAAAAAAAAAAAGGCTAAAAAAGTATGAAGAGGGACGGGACAGACAATTTCAGGCTGGCTGGAAGAATGGCAGACCATGACTGTTGTATCTGGAGAATGAGTGCACGATGAGGTGTGCATGGTGCATAGAAGGAGACATTCATTCCTACCCTTTCAGGCATGTGAAAATCAGTTCCGGCATGTGAAACATGGAAAGTCGCATGCCCAAATGGCATGTGACTTGGAAGAGGATTTCGTGCACACTGACTTTGTTATTTTCATTAGTAATTCTATAATTTGGTATCAAGGAAAGATAGTTATGCTTTCATATGTCCATTCCAGGATGGCCTTGTCACATAACTAATAATTTAGAACATAAAAAGAACTGTGGGACTTTCCACAAACAAATTTTGTACTCTAACACCTTACTTGGGGAGCCTGTGCCACCACCTACAAGTCAAGGGAAGAAATGAGGGCAGTAAGTTATTGCCTATTCATAAACCAGGACAAATATGTTTGTACATCTCTGCTGCAGTAACTCTGAAAGTCTCAAGGCCATGGCAGATTTATCACGCAAAGAATGAAAAGCTGCTGGGCTAGGAAGAGGCCTTGACTTCATAATGGATCCCTCATGTGAGTGACATAGCGATTTTCTTTTATAGATTAAAAGAACCTGTGAAGCCTAATGTCTTTAATGCCTATTAACTCAAAACAGAAAATGGCACTGCAATTCTTGGGCTACAATAGCCTTCTGTGAAGTTTTTCAAGTATTTCAAATACCTTATGACTTGATGTATTTAGATTGAGGGCAGGGATGTATGGTTTCATACCAAATGACAGTAAACACAAAGTAACTACAGATTTATTACAAAATTAAAACTGATTTTTACTACTAAACACTTAAGAGCCTTCCACCCTTAAGACTTGTCTGAAATACCAGTGGCTTCATACTCTACCATTTATTCAATTACGAGACCTGATAAGGATTTCCACAACCACTGTACCCCATTCTGTAAACCTCTTGCCATGCCTAAAAACAGCTGTTATATAGGCTTTCATACACTGGCAGTATAACAGTGTATCTGTAGAGATGGGCATCCTTATCAAAATAAAGGTCTTGAACCTTGGAAAAACCTAAAAAGCCAAAAATGGCTCAGAAAATTGTTCTGACCTCCAGCAGCATTAAGTAAGTCCAGCAAGAAAGAACGTTTTTCCTGCTCTTCCACCCAGACAACCTTCTGAGTGATGTTCTCGCTGGTGCTACCGACACGACCCACAGCCAGGAAAATGTAGTTCTCCAGGAAGTCTCTGGCAAGTATCTGTAAAAAAATTGTGAAAAATGTATGATAATACAATGAAAATTTGTCAGCTGCAATAGGCAATGGAATCCTGGTAGCAGCAAAATACATGATTTCAGCTTCCATTCTACTTTCATCCTCAATCCCTTTCCCTTACAAATGAACAAAGTTAGTTTTATTAATCAGAAGCAGTGACATCACACTGGTCTTGTGAGGTCAGGTCTTTTGGAAACTGGCTAGGTGTGCTTCACTTGAAAGATTTTTAAAATCAAGGCAACTCTGCATAATTTGAAAATTCCATGAGATCAAGAAAACAGATTTCATATTAAATGTTTGTTTTCAATCATGTATGTTTTCAATTGTAATTAAGGGGATAGTGCCAATGCAAAGCTACGAGATCATAAAACCTTTCACATTTGTAACCCGACTCTAGCCGGCATATATTTGGTCGCTTACCCAGCAAATGTCTGTCTGGTAGTTTAACACTGCAGTGAAAAGTCATAGATGTATTTTGCTTTCTTATCACTAAAAAATGTGACTGAAACAGAAATTCTATCGTGTGCCTGTCTATGCGGTAACACTGTCCACTGACAGACATACCGAAAAGAGTGGAAGCATACCTGAATTTCCTTGGGGAAGGTGGCTGAGAACATGTTGGTTTGTCTCTTGCCACAAGGGGGCATGTTGTCTTTCTCAACGATGCGACGGATCTGTGGCTCAAATCCCATGTCCAACATTCTGTCAGCCTCATCCAGGACAAGGAATCTAATAAACAAATGAAAAGTGAATGGAATTATCTCTGATTCTTGCACTGAGCATATTTCAAGACACGCTAACTGTGTGAGCTGCTATCCTCTGCAAAATATTAGCTGCACTAAACGATTTCGAAGTTGAGAGACTTCTGGGACTAAATTATTCTTCTTTGTTGTTACTATACCAGCTTGCACAGTTGCATGCAAGGAGATTGATTATCATATTAAAATCAGTTATGTCCATCATGCCACTAAATTAGCAGGTTTTCGCAAATGCAGGAATGTGCTGTGAGATTCCATGGGAAATTATCAATTTCAGGAGGTGTTGTCTCCAGAATCAATGAGTCATCATTAGGCGTATTTTGGAAATCGATTAAGGGAGATAAGATACTTGAAAATTTGACTTGTTTAGAGTTATGCTCCTTGAGCCATCCTCTACCCAGCGTTGAAGCATTGCAGACCTTATTCCATAAGGGGATTTGCGATAAAGTTGACCGCCTCCACGATACCGGGATGTCTTTCTGCCACTGATCTTAAAAACAATGTATACGCGCATCTGTTTTCATTGAACTGAGAGAAAATAGTTTTGTTTTTGACGTGAAATTTGTATGCAAAGACCCAGTATCATATTAGAGCACAGTCCCAGCTGACCAAAATCACTGTTTCCAAACTTGAATACATTCTCATTTCCATCTTCATCGTCAGTGAGTTTTAGGTTTTGTTCGTTTTCTGCTGAATGTTGTCATCGTGTGTTGTGTGTCTCAGAACTGGTATATATGATTAGACTGCATGAATCTGAATATTTTTATGTTCCTGGTCTTTCAGTGAAAACGTCGAACAGGTTTGATGCTTAAAATGACGGTCTAAACAGAGTTCTCTGTGTGCTTGTTAGATGATGAAGCAAGCACTAGGCTAGACTCGGTATTGAGCTCGGTCAGAAACCACTTTTATTTTCAGTATGGTGAAAATTACATGTTTACTTCATCATACCACAAATTCTTCAGATTTTACAATTACTGAAATATTTTAGGACTTCATAATGAAAGATTTCAGGTAGGTCTAGACCTGGACACGTCACGAATTAAATTTTGTTCCCAAAGATTTGGCATTTCAGCAATTTAAAATAACTCCATATCAGTGAGAAAACAATTTATCGGTGTATTAGAATGTTGCCATTTCCAACTTTCACAGATTTTGTGAACTATGGTGAGTCATGATTCAAAATGTTTCTTAAAGGATTAGGCATTTCAAAACTTTACGATAAATCTTAATTGGTGATGAAACTTTTCATCGGTGTGTTAAAATGTTGCCATTTCCAACTTTCACAGATTTTGAAAATATGGTGTGTCATGATGTAAAATGTTTTATTAAGGATTAGGCACTTTAACAGTTTACGACAACTCTTAATCTGTGCTATAACATTCTATCGTATTAGAATATTGCCATTTCCAACTTCACAGATTTCGTAAAGTACATTATGTCATGATTTGAAATATTTTATTAAGGAAGAGGGACTTCCAACAGTTTACGATAACTTTTGATCAGTATGAAAACATTTTATCAGTGTGTTGTCATTTCCAATTCTCACAGATTTTGTAAAGAATGGTGTGTCATGATTAAAATGTTTTTTTTCTAGGATTAGCATTTCAAGAGTTTATGATAACTTTTAGTCTGCGATTAAACATTTTATCGGAGTGTCAGAATGTTGCGATTTCAAGTTTCAGTGATTTTGTAAAGTACTGTGTGTAATGATTTAAAATAATTTTTTAAGGAATATGCATTTCAACAGTAACGATAACTCTTAATCTGGGATAAAACATTTTATCAATGTGTTGGAATGTTGTCATTTCCAAATTTCACAGATTTCATAAAGTACAGTGTGTCATCATTTAAATTTTTAAAAAAAGAATTAGGCATTTCAGCTGTTTACGACAATTCTTAATCTGTGTGATAGCATTTTATTGGTGTGTCAGAATGTTCTCATTTCGAACTTTCACAGATTTTGTAAAGTACAGTGTGTAACGATTAAATATTTTCTTTGAAGGAATATGCATTTCAACAGTTATGATTCACACTGAATAAGAGAAATAAAGTGTCCTTGTGGAAAGGGTTATAAGGTTCCATAGTTTGAACATTTCTTTATGTATTAGTGTCCACTATGCCTCCACCCTTCTCCACCACAAAAAAAAAAAAGCCCATGCATCGAATGACCGTTTTTGCTAGACTAGGCCTAGATTTAGTCTAGTATCACTTGCCATTGGCAGAAAACACCCTTTTTGGCCCTCGATACAATTTTACTTTTCAAATTTCTCATGTATATTTAAACATCTTTACAGACCTGCACTCTTCACAAGATGTTGGACCTAATTTTTAATGTATAATGTGATTTTGATTAAGTTTATGTGTCAAGCTTTACAGTATTTGGAATGCATGGTTACTGATATTCAGGGATGTAAATGGCCAAGAGCAAAAAATCAGGAAAATTCCCCGAGGTTCAAAATGCGGATGCAGTGTTCCGCATAAGGTTTCATAGTAACAAATCTTGTACAACACTTAAATTGTTAAATACATTACTGAACCGCAAGAAAGAGACATAAAGGAACAAGATAAAGAGAGAAAGAAATACTGCTTTGAAAGCATCCACTATGACTTGGATAATAATAAGTTACTTTTAGGAGAAAAAACCCCTAATGTCTTGGACACAAGGCCGCTTCTCTTTAGGGGCTGTTTCAAAGTTGGCCTTCCTTTTTGCAGGGGGTGCTGTGATACATGTTCTTGGCTCTTGGAAGGCACACTTTTGTAGTGGGAAGGAATCAGGGACAGTTTATGGGTTTTTGACACAGCATGCAGATTCTTTAAGTTTGGGCACAGCTGGCTTTTTATGTTTCTTCGCCCTTTTCATTCTGGTGGCATGTAGTAAATGAGGGAGGGATCAACTGGAGACTTCACAGTGCTTCTGTGGTAAAACTGCACTGAGATCTTGCCAGCCTGAGCATTGCAGCATTAAGCAAAATGTCGATGTCCACACTACTGGATCTCGGATAAACAAAATCGATTTCCCGCATCATGGGTCACGAAAGTTAGGATGAAAACTACCACAACTAAATCCAAATCTCTTGAAAAGACGTCACTTAATCTACTGACAAGCCTAGGGCCTTGTGCAAAGCCGCGCTACTTTAACGAGACAGACAGTGACAGTCTGGAGCCTTCATAAGTTTGCATCAGTGTACCAGGGTGACGACCACAAAGCAGCCAAATCAATTTGAAATCTTGCCAGGGCAAATCAAGTTAGTCTGTATGTTACAATGATCATTCCGGCATACTAGACTAGATCTACATGTATATATGCCAAACACAGGCCAACATTAGTCCAATCGTCCAGCCTGGCAACAAGCAAGCAATTTCCGGCCAGTTCTAAATGGTAACTTTGTAGTTAAAAACGTTCGCAATCAAGCGAGAAAAATAATTATTATTTCCGGCGCTCGACTGCTTTCTCGGCGCAACCGGCCAATCAGCCGGCCGGCCAAGCCGGGAAAGGCCTGTTGGTCGGAAAATCCGGCCAAAACCGGAAGATTTACATCCCTGTGATATTGAAACCAAGGGGAAAAGATTGAGCTTGCAACTGATGCTAAAATTTATGCGAATAGGCCAAGTGGCCAACGAGTTATTGGCGTGGAAAATCATGTGGTCTGCGTGTTAAGTTCACCAGTCTATCTATGCGCTGGGTAACCAGTCTACAACACACCTTCCTCGCATTGTGAGTGACTCAGGATGCATAACTTTCTTTCAGGAGTTACTTCCCGCAATCTTATTTCCAGATAATGTCTATTATGGTCATTAATAGAGTCTAACTCGGCTTTGAAATATGCCTTAAGAGATCCTCTTTGATGTAGTCAAAAGGGTTTTAATTCTTGCATTAGGACAGATGAAGTCAAATGTTTCTGAAGTACCAAAAGCTAATGTATTTCGCTATATTGTCACAGTGTAATTAAGGAAGGACATCATTCACCACATGCAATCGGCATTTCAGGAAGGAAATCATTACACAAATTGGCATTTCTAATTCACATCATTATTATCCCATTAAAACAGATTATGTATCATGTGATTTTTATGCCATTACTGTACAGATTCACAGGTTATGAATAGAAATATCGTCTGTCCTTGTGTAAACAGCTAACCACCTATACCGCAATGCTGATGACGAATTTGAATTTAGCAGTTGTGCGAAAAGTAACCAATGTTAACACAGAAGGGCACAGAATGTCAACAGACTTCAGTACACGTCCTCGTGTTGGAAATCCACATTGGTCACTTCATGCCGGCATGGTTCATCTCACTTAGTAAGCCGACAAGTCCGACTGATCAGAAGCTTGTTTGTGTGGTCTAAATATAAAATCTGGTCACATTAGTAGCAGAAGCTGATAGAAAACAAAGCCGAAACTAGATAAAATAATGTACTTGATTCAAATAGATCTAACACTATCTACTAGATCAGATTTGTCTTGATCATATACGTATCAAAAAGTCCAGTGGGCGCTGTTGCTGTTGTTGACTTTCATTATAGTGTAATACAAAACAGGATGCTTGATTACAGACTTCTTCACCTCATGCAAAAGGTTCATTACAATCTGTAAATGTCAACATTTGAAACAGCAAATAAATAAAATTGTTTCAATTTTCTTATTACTTTCAGATATGGTACTTGTTATAACGACACTGATAAAATAATTTTATATTCCAAACTAGTGACTTACTATAGCTCATTTCAAAATAAACTGTGGGCATTTTATCCTAAACATCTCTTTCACAATGTTATGAAAATTGTTACTACTTTGCAATTCGTTTTAAGAAGCCCTTTTTCCCCCCAACATTTTTGGTTAGGAAATACCATACAATGCCAAATACTTATTGACAAGTGGCTGAGATTGCAACCTGTCAAGTATTCACTGTACTTAAACTTAAAGAGTCAACTTTCAATTCATCTCCATTTTATAGGTCTCATTCATTTCCTTTACTGCAATACTGTTATATGATATTATGATACTTCCAGTGAAAGAGAGGCTTGTGTGAGTTGTTTAGTTCATGCATGAGGCAAATGAAAAAGCAGTATTATGGTGCAATTATGATGACGGTTGTCTACCCCCACACTCTCTAAGCCAAATGCCATTAATTTTGGTTCTGTCCTATTCTTGTTCCTCTGTTTCGCTCTAATGCTACTTTACGTACTCTGGTTTCTAGAAAACAGTAAAGAAAGCTGAAAGGCACTACCCCACATTACAGGCGACTCTGCTGTAGTGCAACTTCTCAGGATCACGGAGCAAATGGCAATTAAACAGAGTTGCGATTATGTGGATCTGGTAATTCTGGCCATTTGTTGCAAAGGGAAAGCGTGTGGGGAAATCTTTTCCCTTTGGTTTTTCACTGGCTTGGGATCGTCACTGTCAGAAAAATTCACGTCATCAAACTCGGGACAGTGTTGTAGCCCAAGAATGTTTGATTGCTGAGGTCTGTTTCGTTGGCCACCTCGCAGTAGCCTGGTAGATAATAAAGACGAGGATAGCGTGGTCACGATCGATTGTTTATCCATATAACACATTTTTAGATCTAGCCGAAATCCACCGAACAGGTCTGGGGATCAGCCTAAACGGTGTTTGCATTATCTGCCTCTCAGTGAAGGAATGGTTGAAGGGGTGGGGGAGACACACTGGGCCCTACCATGATCTGTGCAGAAGCAAAGGGGAAGGCGGCTTATCACACCTGGCATGCCAACTGTCACTCAGTCAACCAGTCTACCAGGGATGCCAATGCCAGAGCAAAAAAATAATCATAAAAACGAAAATTTTGCTAGCGCGCGGCGTATCGACATTTTCAACAGAGGCCAACCCAACTGTTGTACTTTTAATTCTGAATCATTTTCCACAATTATAAGGCACTAAAGTAAACATTAAAACCAAATAAAGTATAAAAAAAAAAAGTCAAGTTTCAGAATTGTGTCTACATAACCTATATGTCTTCTGCACAGATAAAGTATATAAATAAATATACCCCATATAGCAAGGAATAGTTATAGACAAGGGTTTTTTTTCATTTGAAAGATCACTTTATTGAAAATAGAACGTCATGGGCTTTTTTGATTTCTTGAATAGTTTTTTTTTTAAAATGTCATAAAAAAACATTGAAAATTTTGAGAATTTTTAACTTTAAAAATTTTTTTTAAAAAACCCCAAAAGACAAGATATCGAAAAAAGCCCATGACATTCTCAAAACAGGGACTTGGAGAGTTGTTATGCAAAATTTTATGTAAATTGGACCAGAAAAAAAGTCAGATCAAAGGGATAGAGTGACGAAAACTGTGATTTTGAGATAATTGACGATAAAAATTACCCGACAGATGCATTTGAGAAAGGGTGATCATTTCCTTTTGCATCAAAATACACTTTTTGAGACAGGTATCATGAAAATAATTTCAGGATTCAATAAAGGCCATGTCGCTGTTTAAGAAACTGCCTCAAACTCATTTTACACAATTTTACCCAATTTTACCCCTACAGGGTGCCGCACTTGCCCTTAAGCAGAGTCAACTGCATTAGTGTGAGCTTTTACAAGCTTAACACAAAGCCCCAGGATGATTTCAGCATTTAATACACTACATAAAGATATAAAATCAAGAACTTGCAAATACTGTCATAAAATGCTAAAATGTTACGACAAGACAAGACTCTTGCCGTTTGTGTCTTTAACTACCGCAAACGAGAAGCCTAAGACAAAAGAGCATTATTGGTAGCATAGAAAACCAAACTTGATACTGAAGAGACAAGACATAATGGGAAGAGTAAGAAAGATTTTGAAACTTTTGACTTGGATGTCCTTGATAGCTGTGTCTTCACCTTGTTCATTTAGAAATGTTTATTCACCCGGCAGAATCTGAGCGGTACTTTTCAAAATAAGCATGACTGAGATGCTTTAAAAATCAACACTGTTTCAAGAACGTCAAAACGTTCACAATTTTGTCACTTTCCTCCTACATGTTTTTATCTCTGTTGACAGTGATGGTGCAAATAAAAGTGCAACAGAACACTGCTTTAATGTTTTATATTTACATCACTTGCGGCATAACACACCTGTTGATCAGGTGATAATTGTAATTTTTAATAACAACTATTAACTCTTTGCAGTTCACCTATTGGAAAATCGTAACAACAGTTACGATAGTTACTTGGGTATAAAAGTAGATTGATTTTCGCTGTATTTTTAATATCTAGGTGTAAATTTGAGTTTCTCAGGTAAAAATGGATAAATGTAACAAAATTTACAAAAATATTGGCACAAAATTTGCTTTTATTATGTTTAAATCTCATGAGATGTTATTTTGATCCGACCCGGCCGCCCTCTTGAATTTTCGCGATAGTCGCAAAGTGAAAGTTGGTCGGTGTAAACCGCTAAAAATGCAACAAAATATCATTATTTGATTCGGACAATGATCTGTCCTAGTACCAGAGTAATGACTCACAGATGGGCTCCATCTGATGAGTCTACTGAGGAGGATGATGAAAATATGGCCCCCGATGTGCCAAACACTGACACCGGAAATAAGTGTTGACATTCTCTCAGGTCCCCTTCCCCATTCTGAACTACATAATTCTTATAATTATTAAGTTATAACATCATCATGGATATATAATAACGTTTCCACATCTAGATTACATGTTAGTAGTGATTATTTACAAAATAATTGATAAAAATGCTATTTTTTAACCAGATCCTGTTTCTAGCAACAATGGCTCTGGAAATGTATAATATCGATTTTCACACATTTTCATTTTTCTCATAATTTTTGTACCACTGGGCCAGATGTAATAAATTTGGGATATATTATGCAGAATTGGATATACTTTATTTCAATAATAATTTGAATAACATTTGAGCCTATACTTATTTTTTTCCTTCTTTGTATTTGTTGTGGTTCATGCTTTTTTGGTAATATATTTATTTTTAGTAACATACTAAATAAGTCAGACAACCCATAATATACTTCCTAATCAAAAATTAAAAGTGCAGTATGCAAGTCCTGTTTCCAACCATATACACCATGTCCCATTTCAGTTAGGTCTTCACATCATATTGGCTTTCACTTCCAACACACCAATGGTCACTTCCAAATACATGAAAAAGGCCAGAACTGCAAAGAGTTAAGAAATCTTTAACTATGAATACAGGAGGATAACGAAAAAATATTTCCTATGAAGTCAAATTGATTCATCTAGGTGTACAAACTTACAATAAGAAGGTGGTAGCATTTAATAAATACTTAAGAAAAACTCCTATGGATTATTCTGAAACAAGCTATAATTAATTTCTTTTTCCATCCTGTACTCCTGTTTTCGGCTGTACTATTATTAACAAATCTCAATCTTTCTGCCCTGTACTATTATTCCACAGTGTACTATTATCTGGCATTGCATAGTGTATGTTAGTACAGATGCTGACCCAGCCATGATCTATATTTCTCACTTGCAATGGTCCAGACCAACTTTTCCACGCTCCATCATGTCCACCAGACGTCCGGGGGTGGCAACCAACAGGTGGCATCCTTTGTCCAAGTCCCTCATCTGGGCACCAATGTCAGCACCACCATAGACAACACAAGGTCTGACTCTTGACCGGTAGGCAAACTATTCGGAACAAAAAGAGGTGGAGTGTCCGTATTTGAAGACTATACCGAAGCGGTTTTCTAAACTTTTAAAGAGACACAGATTGTGGACACACTATTTTCAAACATGAACAAGACATCGTGAGGATTTCCTTAAAACTTATCTTGAAGGCAGATAATTAAATGGAGATGAGTCATGAATGGGTTGAACCATCACCATCAAAATTTTAGACTGGCACTAGTGATATAGACAGTGAGCTGCTCTGCGTCTATAATTTTGTCGTTTCAATTGTAATGGACTACTAACCCACACTCATACCTTTCTGGCCTCATCGTAAATCTGGGAAGCCAATTCTCTGGTTGGTGCAAGCACAAGTGCAATTGGGAACATCTTTCTGCGTCCATACTGGCGGCCTTGCTGAGCTTGCTGAGATTCCCCTGGACCCATTTCATAAATCTGGTTAAGTATGGGAACAAGAAAAGCTGCCGTTTTGCCCGATCCTGAGGAATAAGATGTGGAGTTCATGTTCCATGAGCATCTGTTATTTGAGTGACAAATTACTCAAGAATGACAAAGAAGCAAATTCTTGTCCTTGTATACTTGTAATGAGGTTTTTGCTCAATATCATTCATGTTGAGACATAGGTTGCATTCCTAAATAAATAATCTAGTATCACATTATTCAGAATTTTACGCCAGTTCTATTGACAGGATCTGGAATTCATGAGCAAGATCAAATAATTTTGCGCCGAATGAGGTCTCTTCATGACAATAAAATAGTATCATAGGATTTTCATGAAACTTCTACATGGTATGTGACATTATACATCAACAAAGACGAAATGCAGCTGCCTTACTGAGATGTTTTCTAGACTAAATAAAAAGTCAAAAGAGGTCTACTTTAACTTAGGATAGTTTACTAAAGGGAGAATAAGAAACAAGTCTTCTAAGCCTAGCACATTGCAGCAGCACTGAAATGCCAAGGTTTAGTGGTCAAGAAACTGGAATCTCCCTTCCCCTTAGCGGGCAGCAGAATTTCATATCATACAGACAAACTAAGCTACTCACAACCCAAAATTTCTGTTCTAAAGGTATCTGGAGCTACTATGTTCAAAAGTATTTTATGAAAGCATGAAAATCAAAGACTCTGCTATAATGTGATAAGAAGTACCCCTCGGGGATGCCAATGCCAGAGCAAAAAAAAAATCCTGAAAATTGTGTGAGTGCACGGCATATCAACACTTTTGACAGAAGCCAACCCAACTGTTGTGCTTTTAGTTCAAAATCATTTCCCAAAATTGTAAGGCATTAAAAGTAAACATTAAAACAAATAAAATTATAAAGGTACGTCAATTTTAGAATATTCCTATATAACCTAAATTTCTTCTGCACAGATATAGTATATAAATAAATATACTGTACCTACACACAGCAAGGAACAGCCATAGTCAGAGGTGGGAACTGCAAACTGTCACTTAAGATAAAAATGTAACCTTTTATTTCATAATTACGCTTCGAAATACATCCCCGTGAAATTTCAACAAGGTGTACATTATTTTACCATCTCTTTACCCATAACGCACATTTGTCATCTCTTATTTGGTCCTGATAAAATATGCACAAATGAGTAGCACTTTGACTTGCAGAGTTTAGACTCAGCTGGATCCAATGGTTCACACCAAATTCAAAAAAAAAGCTGCATAAGACTTGGCTGCATTTTATTTCTATTAAATGTTCTTGAAATTCGCAGGAATCGTATTGTTATGTAATGACATTGCCTTGAAGCGTGGAGCTTGAGTGTTTTATTTCCCGGCGTGCCACAGTTTATCACTGCTCACTTTATCACTTGAATTATAATCAAACTTCCGGCTTCCATGTGATTTGTCCTTTGCATATTTCATTTTCATGAATCTTATCCAGTAACACCTAATTTCTTTTCTCCGCCACTCAAAGCGCTGAAATATCCGGATCATCCC
>JAWQUT010000114.1:1311369-1325460 GCA_033807755.1 Ellobium chinense | reverse complement strand
TTACATGTAAAAGGTTTGCTCCTAGTAAAATTCCACACCTTGGGAATATGAAGGTTATGGCATAAACATCTGGAAAATATAGGAAGTGTTGTGAAGTATTTGCATCCAAATATAAAAAAAGAGACACAGGTCTTTATCACTATTCTCACATAATTAACATTTTGATAATTCAGCTATACTTCTTAAAAAAAAAGATTCTGTTGTAAACCAAGTGTACTGGTTCTTGCCCTAAGCTTCAGTAAATCTGCATAGGACTTAAGGCCACATAAAGTATGGTTCAAACAAACACAAGTTTTGATCTTGGAGTAAAGAGCAAGAGACTTTTGGCTCACAGCAGCATTTTTCCATGTGTGGTTGAGAGAATAACTTACTCTTGTGTCAACCAACCAAACTGCAGCATCATCTTCAGCTCTCATCAAATGCTCAATGCAAAAGCCAGATGTCATGAACATGGTATACATATGGCCACGATAAAAGTTTACCATTTCTAAAATCTGTCTTCCTTTTCTTAAATACAATTTGTACAACTTCCTCACTTTTCAAGACACCAAGCTCATCTGATATGTGGACAAATAAACAGGCTAATCTATCTTGTCCACTTATTATCTTAACTTCCCAAAAGGTGATAAACCCTTACAAAGTAGAATCTGATTTACAAAAAGTTTGTAAGCACTGAATGCAATCCATATTGTAAACTAAGAAGACACTGCTACTGCAGTATTCCGAATGATTCTTTCCGTCATGTTAATGAGCTCACGGCCAAAAGGGAAACACAAAATGTCACAACTACGTGAAAATTTCAACTTTTGTGGAGAACATGGCTGACCAGTTAACGTGTTGGACTCAAGATCTAAAGGTCGTGGGTTCGATTTCCCGCCCATGGTCATGATGTAATGCTTTGGGAAAGCATTACATTCACATTTGCCTCAGTCCACCTGTCTGTAAAATAGGTATCTGGCTACAGGCAGTGGAAGATATTGTCAGAATATTGGTGATCAGTGCCTGCAAATGGAGTGGCATTTATGCTCTCCGGGGAGCCGAGAAAGTTCTAGAGTGGTTGTGCGTCCTTGGGTAATAATAGTGTGAGGTCATGTGAGTGGGAGTTAGCCTGGATACGAGACATGTAAACCACATTACCATTACTTTACTGAACAATGTAGATGCCTAGGACAGCTGGATCTTCATCATAAAATTATCTGGCTGGATCCCTATCATGAAATCATCTTACCACCATAAACTATAAAAATTATGGAAACTCACTGCTCAAGCCTCTCATTCCTTGGGAGTGGGACAGACCAGTCTTCACTACGATCATCTCCACTGTTGTCTACTCTATTGTCCCAGCGGTTGTAGCCTTGTCCACCCATCCTGCGCTCACGGTCACGGTCTTCCAGAAGTGCATCCCACCTGTTGCCCCCAGGAGGAGGAGGGGCACTGCCTTGCCTATTCCAGCGATCATTACCACCTCTGCAATAATCGTGTGAGGGTTGGAAAACAATGACCAGTGAAAGCAACAATTGTTTGATAAAAACTCCTATAAAAAGTGATAAATTATATGGCTTTAATTACTTTCCTAACATTAGTAGTGTTATTATTAGCAATATTATTTCCTTTAAGCCCTACATTGTATTTATCTGCTACCCTCATAAAACATTAGATGTAAAAGAAACACAAATGAAAATTTTAGCAGGTGAATAGTAACTGTATGTAACTATTAACCACTGCAGACTTTTCATTGGGTTAGCTCCCTGAGTGTGTTACACTTGTATAGCCTGAAATTACTGTCAGGAGGCAGAGCTGATAGTGAAATTCCCTCACAGATGGATCTGCATAATTAGCATTTGTTTCTTTCACCTTTACAGATTTCTGATTCTTAGCTTAAATAACTTATCCTATACAAGGCAACTGCAACAGGTTAGACAGAATGGTGCTGACTATAAAAGTAAACAGTGACAATTACTCCAGTACCACTTATTTCATTTGCTACATGTAAATGAAAAGCATTTGTAAAATATTAGGGGGGATTTTAGAATTTTCTCAGGTTCTTTCCAGTTTCTAGACGAAAAATAAAGGTAGCTCGACATCCGTTCAATGAATTTTGAGGGGAGACTTTGAATGGAAGTGATGTAACGCACAATCTAATAATTACATTTTCATTCAAACTTCAACAGTTCTCAATATTCTGGTTTGCTCAAAATATGCAGAAATGCCTACCCCTGGAGGTCCTATGGGGGATTTTCTAGACCAATGAGGGAATTTGTACTTACACTACATGTAATTAGTAGACAAACTAATATAATGCACACCCTCCTCTTCTTGTCATGAAAACATGGTTTAATCGCAAATAACTGCAGGATAACACAATGACAAGTCCTTTTTTTTTTAAAATTAGTGAGTGCAGAAGAAAATCACAACTGTAGGTAACGGCCTCTTTCTTCACTATTCTCATCACCATCTGAACTTTTGCTCTTTAGCTCAATGCCTTGTAGTATGGTTTTTAATGACAGCACATTGTGAAGAAAAGTCCGTTCCAGCTGAATCTTGGGAACAGATACTAGCTTCTAATGAAGCTGACTACTCAGTGAATTTTCTTCCTAATATCGCAACTTCGTACATCCTTATCATTGGCAATGTTCAATTTCAGTAAGATTCTTGATAAAACAAACATCAACACTCTCTGGATCGGGAACAAAAAAATTAAAAAAAACAACCCACAAGATCCACAATCTTTGTACATTTCTCATGTTAGGCCCACACATCTGAACCAGAGCCAGCAGACATCTTGTAACTTACAAACAATGCAGAGGGACTTCTCTTTACTAACAAGATTGTTTTCTGGAATGGTTATGTACTTCTGAAATGTCTATGGGACAAAGTCTGCTAATCATATTGGACATATTTAGCCGAAATTTTTTTTTTGGTGGGCAAATTGCGGGATATTAGTCTCATGCGGGAAAACTGCTGGTCTGCAGGAAATTCCTGCAAAATGAAAGAGGGTCGGCATCTCTATTTTAATTTGGTGCACAACTGGCTGAAGTATTTACAATACTTCATACATTGATGCATCAAAAAACTGTTTGTTCATTTTCCAGCGCATTTAATATGATCCAGTCATACTAGTTGTTATCAATCAAAGCTCATGGAAATGAAAATAAATAAGCATGTTGTTGCTTAAGTCTTAAGATTATTTTGATATGCCAACCCCAGTATGTGTGGCTCAAACATTGGCATCCAACACTGAAGTCATCAATTGCTTTCACACATACAGATGTGCCCCAGGGCTGTGTTCTCTCCTCTGCCCTATTTACCATCTATGCCAGTGATTGTAAAAGAGCAAATAAGAACATTCGAGTAATAAAATTTGTTGATGATAAAACTATCCAAGGATCAATTTCCACATCAACTGGTGAACAATCATGTGTGTCCACCATACAGATTTGTATGGTGAGCATTTTCTCCGACTCAATGTAAAGAAAATAAAAAATTAGATTTTCAAAACAAAAGGGATATGTATTTGCCATTCATCAGTAAAAACGAAACTGTTGAAGCTGACATGTACAAATATCTGGTAATCAAAGAAGATTCAAAACTTAGACTGGGAAAGGACTGTGCATCCATCCAAAGGTGAACATATATTTATATTTTAAACACAAATTGAAAAATTTAATTACAGACAATATCCTCCTAAAACTGTCCTATAGATCCATAATACTCAGTGTTATTTATAACTTTTTATAGCGCAGCCTGGGTTGGAAATGCACATGTGCAAGGCATATATAAAATAAACAGATGTATTAAAAAGGTCGACACACTTATTGGATGAGGTCAAGAGCCATTTGATGTATTTACCAACAGGCTTGTAAGAACAAAATAGAAATGACTTTAAGAGATCCTACCCATCCTCTATTTGACTAGATCCAATAATCAGAAAGAAACAGATGACTATTATACTCTAGAGCTAACTCACAAAGATACAAAATTTTTTTTTTTACTATCAGCTGTAACATTTCCAGTTTTAGAAGTGTGTCTTACAATTGCCATGTAAAGTTATGTGTCTTGCGCACATATAAATACATACAAACGTGCATGCAAGTATGTATGAATGAATGAATGAATGGACTTTTTTTGTCATCTAGCTCATTACTCATGTCTATCAGAGCTATGATTTCCTTATCAATGTAATGTGATGATACTGCATCATTACATTCTGATATGTATTCAAATGGTTGGTTGGTTGGTCAGTCGTGGCCAACCTGCCCGCCTGAATGGATGGATGGATATAAGTATGTATGCATGTAGGTGTGTATTTGTGTACATGTATGTACTTGCGTACATATGTACGCATACATACATAGGTATGTACGTTCGTACATTGGTGCAAGGGGAGGAATCTATGAGTAATAGTATGGTTGAGTTTTTCAACAGTATTATCTTTGAATGTCTGTGTGTATATTGCATTCTATTTCAACTGTAAAGACAAATTTCCTGTTTAAGAGCAATAAAGTACTTCCTATTTAAAGAAATATTTCCAAATGTGAATTTTGATCACCAGCTGTGTGACGCTTTTTAAATTCAGGAATGCCTGTCTGCTCTTTCCCTCCATAAAGCAACTTTCTCTGTACGAGAACAAAGTAATTTGCATCAGAACCTTACAGCTTGCCCTCCCTGAAAACTAGTTCATTACAATCCTACAAACCTGTCATTGTAGCCCTGGTATCCTCCACCACCACCGCGACCATAGCCACCTTGGCTTCCACCCCCACGACGATCATAGCCACCACGGTTGTCGTAGCCTCCACGGTTGTCATAGCCACCACCACCACGGTTGTCATATCCGCCGCGGTTGTCATAACCACCACCACGGTTGTCATATCCACCACCACCACGGTTGTCATATCCACCACGGTTGTCATAGCCGCCACCCCGGTTGTCTCTATCATTAAAGCTGTAAGACAGCAATTTTTATTTGCTTGAAAGAATCTGACAAGCATGCATTTACTGTGCATTACTACGAAATATTGTGCTATCATCCAGTAATCTCCTATTGAAAATATTTCTCATTTGGAGAGAAGCCAGCATGCAGTATCAACTTTTACACGTATGAGGATTCAATTTAGTGTGAGAAAATTTTAAGGCACATTATTCCAAATTAAATTGTCTATAACAACTGATAAGATAACATCACTGACTACCAATCCAGGACATTCTCTGTTCTTAAAATTAATGAATCTTCAATGACTCTGACACCTCTGGTTTCAACTTCTTCCAACTTTTTTCTGGTGGCTCTAAAATCATATTTGAAATATACGTATTGAAAACAGACCCTGAAGCTGAACATTGAGGGATGCCAACTCCAGATGAAAACATTTCCTGAAAATTTTCCAGCCCAAAAAGCGAGCCGGATACATGGCATACTCGCCACCCAGTTTCAAGTATTTAAGGAAATTGTAATACTCTTAGAGTCATACTTCCTCCAAATCTGTACTAGAAAGGGATGTTTTATATTTTGTTCCATTTTGTAACGGCAGTTTTAGTCTATGTGGGTATAATATTATGACATGAGATGATTAATAAAAACAATTGGAAGTAATGTAAGAGAAAAATATGTTCACCAAAATGTGCAGCTCCTATAGCCTGTTTCCTAACAAGTCACATTCAGCTATCATGAAAATCCGGCAGCAAGAAATGTCTATATACTGACTGGAAAAGGTGAATTTATCATTTCGGCCAATCTGCATTTAGCTCACTCCCTGTTATGTAGAGTTACCAGCTCTGTATTTTGTGATTTTTGTGGATTGGTGAGAAGAAAAGCGATGAAACGAGATAAAGATAGTGATTTTGCTCACAAAAAAACAATGATTATATCATGACCTCAGTACCGACCACACAGTTACCTATTATCGATAACCGGTATAGGGGGCCACCATTTGCAGTTACTAAATGGCGGCACATCAAAGGGATACTGCTACCGCACTGAAGGAGACAAAAATTAGTGTATTGTGGGAATGGATCAAAATTAAAGAGGTTTGAGGAGGAAACTAAAAAAGCAAGTCAATCATACTTGGATATCTGCTTTATTACCAGTTGATAGCCCTCTGAACCTATGGCTAACTGCAGTTTCTGTGTTGAGCAGAGGAAACTCTTGTGATTCACTAAAAAGACTGATTAGCTCCTCATTCCAGATGGTTTTAATCCAGTATTAGTAGACCTATACAGGCAAAATTTTAAAGGCAACTACCATAATCTGTTCAATTAAATACAACTACATGTATTTAACGTCAAGACTGTTGTCCGTTTGGGAGATGATGAAAATCTACCATGTGGCATAACTGACAATGGCAGTTTTCCCAAGTAAATTGCTTTGGTGTTGAAAACAGCTCTCTGGCGGGACTAGTGTCATCCGCACACAAAGCAAAAAGAAATTTTAAAAATCCCTGTGTTTTGAAAGCCAATGCTGTTTCAAATACTGTTGTGACATCAAATGTAATTCATCTTTGATTTCAGCCTGATCCCCTTGCTCACTGTTATTGTAGGTCATGTATGTATACTATCAATGCCCACATATGACCTACTATAACAGGCTACTGCAATATTACTAAACAGCATAGAAAGAGCATACAGTAGACTAGGTTCGTATCATAGTAAGACTGGTATAAAGCAGCCAGGTCTGAGAGTTTGGATTTAAATGCATATTATTAAAACCTAACCTGGTTGAATATCATTGTTTCTGCTCCAGATCTTTGTATCCCGTCACCTTACTGCGCAATGTTAGTGTTTTCTCTCTCTCAAACACACACCCACCCACACTGGCAAGCACGTCTGATGTGGTCACTGCCATGTTCTTCGCCACCCCCCCCCCGCCCAATTTTTTCCCTCTTGTATTTCTCGATCATTTCTCCACACCCAACTTTTCAGAACCAATAAAACTTCAGGAAATCCAGAATTTTTTGAAGGATTGGCATCCCTGGGACACTGCATTTAGATATAAATGGAGGTACTACCCACATAATCCCAGAATTTACATGCTCTTTATGAAAACATGTCAAACTACAGAGTCTGCTGTAAAGTGTTCAATATATTTGAAATGTTTAAGTATAAATCTGAGATGTTCTGCAGATGCAGAACTTCTGAGCGAGTATTTGCAATGAGGAGTAATGCAACCTGGACAAGGAAAAGAAGACTGTCATCTCAACTTGTCAAATTAAAACATTCGTGGAAAAGTTCCTACAAAAACAAGACATTGGAACACAGTTTGTCATAATTAAAAATTCCCAGAAATCAGTAAATTTCCTGAAAAGTTTTATCTCTGAATTTGCATTTGAGCCCATGCCACCCAAGAGGGAAAGAGCAGCATGGCCACCATGTTGTAGGTCTCTAACCTTACTTGCACCACCTTGGATTCAGCAGTGTAGTCCACAATTTGATAATGTGGTAAAAGTTGCGTAGTTGTCCCCCCCCCCAGGTTTTTTAAATTGCGAAAAAAGTTACCATCTTTACCTTGTGGCTGTATGCCAGATGGTGAAAATCAATAATCATTTAGGCCAGTGAAACTAACCAATGCCATGGTTGCGATACACAATAGTGGTGAGCTAGAATGGTGGGAGCCCAAGCAGCAGTGGGCGCACTGAGCAGAAAACAATGGAGTATCATGACACATTTGGGCTGTATCAACTGTTTCAGACCAGGTTTTCAACGAAGCTAAATGAATCCATCCCTGATAAGCAGAACTAAAAGGGTTGATTATTTAAAAATATTTTTTCCTTTCTTGACTCAACTGCCATAAAAATTTACCAGTAATGTAAGGCCACATTTCTGTCTTTAGGAACAGCCAGTTAAGAAAATATTAAAATAAATTTAAAATAATATATACGGTAAATCATATTTTTAATCACAATTCCTTGATTTCTGACTGCATAGTAGCAAAACTAAGATAAGTATGTTCAAGAGGGAACGGGAGAGGAACATCCCAGAAACAGTGACTGCTTAATTAATAATAAGTGTTAAAAAAAAGAGGGGATTGATCAGAGCTTGTATTATCATACCCGCTCCCGTTTTTTTTTTACTGGATGCACACTTAAGATATCATTTTCACAAGCACATAATGGTTACTTTTATGAAATAAAAATCACGTTTCCTTCTAGTGACACCAGGTTATCTTGCATCTAGGAACAATGTAACTTTGACATCCAGTCAACCCCATCCCATTTCTTGCTTTCTTTTGGCTCCTAAAAAGGCCTCCCCCCATCCCCAACAATAACACAACTTTAAGTTTCACTTTCACTTACTCTCAGTCTTTGTGTTTTTGTTTTTTTCCCCAACTTTCATCTTCCTTTTCCTCGCCATCTGTAACAACCAACCTGGTTTGAACAGTTTTCTGGTACAAATATTTATCCTACAGCATGTAAAATGACGGGTGAAGAATATTTGTATCTGGGTGATTATTTCAGATTTCATAATAGATTTCGTTAAAAGTTGGTGGTGTCATGCTGCTGGCCAAAAGAACACACAACCTGCTCTCCAGCAAAGAACTCCCAACAAGGCCATTCATGAAAGAGCAGCAAAACTCTTTATTTGACCACTTTTGAGCCCCTGCTTGATAAAATTTCAGATCTCGAAATAATATTTTATAAGTTTTTCCAAGCTGTCTCAGGTTCTTGGATGGATATAGGATTTCATTCTCATTCAGAAAAGTCTATATTCCCTGATTTCTGACAATTTTCAGAAGTATGGCATCCTTACTGGCATTAATTTGGCATTTTTTTTTGGTGCCTGATAAAAATTTCTGGGAATATTAAGTGGCAACAGTGTGGTAGTCAGTGAATTAATTAAAGATCAGGGCAATTCTCATATAATGGAGAGGTACTATATTTTCCCAGAGGTTGCAATGCTATAATGCATATAACATGGTGAACAACTCAAAACTTCAACTGCATGTAAGTTTCCATGCAAAATTGCATAAAGAACTGCATTTTTCTCCCATGAGGTAATGAACTTTGAATTACAGCTGTCAATTGCAATGGAATTGTATCTTAGACACTTTAATGCACTTCCAACCAGAACATTTTGGTATTTTTTGTTTTGAGACAAAGGTTATTTCGTTTTATGAGTGTGCTGTTACTTCCTCATTATTCAGTATTTTGATCAATTCCAATGAAACTATATAAGAACATGCACAAATGGGAAACATAGGAGAAGTCCTGTGTCAAAAGCTGCAAAAATGATTCTAAGATCATCATCCTTAAGACAGAAAAATGCATCACTCAGCATACTGATATGGAATTTAACACAGAAAATTCAATGAACAGATAGTGCCAAGTTGTCAACCATGAAAACTGCATTAAAACTTTTGAGAAAGAGTAGTACGTTCCCCTTAAATCAAAGCTATAACATTTCAAGGGTTAGTAAGTGTTTGGTAAAGCTTGTGAGTCATGTGAAAATAGACAATGTCTCCAGTTTGACTAGTCCTACAATTATTGATAAAAATGTAGTATTGTAGCCATTGTACATACAACTGCACCACTGTTGTAACATACACTTGAAATAAAAATATAACCTCTGCAATATAAGATGCTGAATTAGCAAAATTCACAGTATTATTTCTCACATCCTGATCTCTGAGTGTATTAATAACGCCTCATACTACTAGACTCTCAGATGATAATTCCAGGGAAGGAATTTGAAAAGAACAGGACTTACCCTCCTCTCATACCACCACGGCTGTTGTAGCCCCCACGATCACTGTAGCTTCCGCCTCGATCACTAGTGTAGCTGCCTTTATCATTGTAGCTGCCCCCTCGATCACTGTTATAGCTACCACCTCTGTCATAGCCTCCTCGATCATTGCCTATGAGGAAGTCAGGTAACAGAAATGAATGAGAGGAACTGGAAACTCAAAATATTCTTGAGGTGCTTGTAACATGAGCAACTGCATGTTTACACATCATTTAAAGACTGACAATTCTCTAAGATGTCATACAAGTGCGCACATACAGGAATGTGCATAACACTGACCATCTCGACAGCAAAATGTAATATTTTTATGAGGACCTCTTGATTCTGTGTACGACAACTACAAAATTACATGCTGATGTGTTTGCATTTCTAAAAGAAATATCCTGTCTGTAAGCAGGCAACATTTTTCTCCTCTCTCCAGGAAACGTTGACTTGAATTCTATATAGTTCTCTTACTTTATCAAAGCAAGTCCACATTTATTCCTGTCATGCAAACAAATTCAAAAGATAACAATATGCTTACAAGGCGAACTAACTGAATTTCATGGCCTGACATTTTATCATTTGCATAAAAAGGCTGAAGTTATAAAAGTTAAGTTTCAAATGAACCATCAAAGATTCTTGCATATTGGAAATGCCACCCCAATCCTCCAAATGACTTACATAGAACAATTTCTGCAACTCTCTCAAATTAAAAAAGTAATATATTCAAACAATATGATGCTAATTCATTAAATGAAATTGCAATATCTACTTCAAGAAATTCAGACAGTTCAAAGATAGAACTTGTCATTGCTTTGTTTTCTCCAGACTGCATGATAGCCTGATTCAATCCTTAAATTATCAAGATTTGCTCAAGAAATGCCCAGAACATGCATTAAACTGCCTTTCTTTCATGCAGTCCAAACATTTGCATTACTTGAGAAAAAATATTAAATTCTTCTAAAAATGTATCAAGCCTCCCCCTTCCCCCTCAAATTTATGACACAAGGAAAATGTCTCCCTTAACTCATGGTCTGGAGAAAACACTGGTTGTGAGTGCTCAAGCCAAGGCCCATTAGACAAAAAGTTTGTTTTCAAGTGGGCTAGTTGGCCACATCTGTACTGAATTCTCAATAATTTATGCAACTGTGAGTGATGATCCAGACTTGCTTCTGGTGAATTTGTAAATATGGATTACATTGGTTGCAAAAAATGGAAGTACAGATGGACCTGTCATTGAGGTTTTCATTAAAGTTCTAATATCATTCCAAGCAAAGGTAAGTAGCATAGGAAATTCTGAAATTTAATCTTATTTAGTCCTGAGTGTGAATATAAGCTCAAATGGAGAGCAAGACCCAAGATCAGTGTTCTAGGACTTGCTTCAAACTTTATAAAATACACAACAGGGAAAACATTTAAATAATGAAACATCTTGATAGCAGTACATTGCCCTCCAACCCTATCTTGCAATACAGGTAATCAGATTCGGCAATTATAAATAAACCCACAGGTGAGACAGGTTTGTGCAGGTTTTTACTTCCTGGCCTAATAATTCATTTATGAAAAGCACTGTCATGAAGTTTACTGCAAACTGCAGGTACTGCACAACTGTATAGCCACTCACCAAACAAGACAGATTGCTACAATTGCTTTTTCTGTCTGAGCATCACTACTGCTATGGGACTTGAGGCTCTAGGATTATGAAGCTTCGAGTTCAAATATTTTGAAAAGGATAAGGAAACTTAAAATGGTTACAAATTTAACACAACGCTTTTATCTGTCTATGCTCAATTCATATGTGTATCAATCCTCCTCTATCTTATGAGAAAAAGTATAGAATTTCGCTTTCTGTTCAGTTAATTCTGTACTGCCATGATAAGAAACCCAAATCTATTGTGTTTCTACAAGCCACATTGAACACCTACAGCACGAAAGCCACTCGCAGGGAAACATTCCCCTGAAACAGTATGTATTCCACGCGTTAAAGTAAACTGCAAATCATACTACCATCATACACTTAAAGTAGGACTGAAACTAAATGAAAAGCTGGTTGGCTTCTTAGGTGCTGTAAGTGTCTGTACTTGAATGAACAAATGCTGATCCACACAACAGTGGAAAGCAAAGGCAAAGCAAAGCACCAGAATGTCAAAACATCCTACTACCTCACATAATGCTTAGTAATTTGAATAAGCAAGGGCCAATATAGGATACCTCAAAGAGATCAGGTGCTAAAGCAGACTAAAGAGATGGATTTTTCAGAAAAAATTAAAACATTTTTTCGGAAAAACTCACCCGACCACCGTCCTCCATCACGAGGTGGTGGCCCCCTGCCCCCAGTATTTCCCCAATTACCTTGAGGGGGCATTGGTGCGTTGGGATGCCCAGGAGGGGGCTGGCTCAGGTTGGGCATACCACCTCCACGAAGATGTGGAGGGACGTAGCGACCACCACCTGCTCACAAAAGGTTTGAGAATCTAATGTTTAGAAAATATGGTTCATTCTTACTGAGTATATCATCAGCAAATGTATCTGTAGCTTGTAGCAATAAAATAAGGGCAGTGTTCATTATCCTAATATTATCTCTGTAATGGCTGGAACACACAAGTGTAAAGTATAAGTATTACAAATACTGGAATCTTCAAAAACCTTTTTCAAAGTATAAAATTAATATTGCAACCATTGTAAATTAAAAATCTAACCACAATTCCTTGTCTTTTGAATTCATTAATTCACAAATGCTGAACCTTCTGAATTCTTCATAACAAAATAAGGACCACAGCTCACCATATCCTTGCTGCACATCAAAATTCTGACTGCGGCCAGGGCCATTCAAGTCCAGCCCAGCAAACTGAAGGACAGAAAAAAGCCAAAAGTTATACTGATATTACATAAACACAAGCACAGGAATATAACAAAGATTAAATCAGCAATAGTTACCACTATACAAGCAAGGCACTCTCTCCTGACAGTATCTACTGAAGACTAAATGTTGCAAAGGACATTTGTCCTAAAGAAAGCAAAAACTGAATTTAACCAAGTTGTGCTTATTTAAGAGTGAAAACACTTTGAATTTTGAAAGTGTCATCCATGAATTAAATCATGGCTCTTCATTGTATTATTTTGACAAAAATCCAAATTATCAAAGGACATTTACTTATTATTGTCCAGTAGCACTGAAAATAGTTTGCAGGTCAGTGCAGATCGCACATGTAATAAATATCTATTACTTTGCAAGTATGCATCATACAAAGTCTGACAGAGCTGTAAACTGTACTAGAATAAACAACAATATATCCCATATTCCTTGTACAGGGGCTTTGGAAGTATTTTTCAACTTTTGTTACTGAAAGAAAGAACAACTCATGATCCCATTCAGACCTCTTTCTTTGAAGTTTAGTTTGGACAGTACAAATTGTGTGTGTCAGTTGTCCTCCTTTTGGTCACACCACTTCCTGTGAAATCATGCTAGTGAAATTGGATGATATAATGGGTCACTACAGTGATTTGCATAATGTGGGTCCCTCCTTTCTGATTGGAAAATGAGAGCCAGTTAAGGGCCAGAAAAAAAACAAAAAAATACCAAGTATCACAGTCAACAAAAGTTGTCACATCTTGAAGTGCCTGAAAACAGGAAGGAAAACTGATCTTTGACATGTTTTTTTTTATTTACACTGAAAAGCAGCAATCACATGTGAAGTTGCTTGCAGTTTATCTTGTTTCTTGAGTGAGTTGTAATGTGCAATATGACATAAAAAGATACAGTCAAGTCCGATAAATTCGATTTCAGATTTTTTAAGTTTGTGTGAATTTGTGTTAATTCCATGGAAAAGTAAGTTGTAGTTTGTCCTTTTCTTCTTTTATACAGAGTAACACATTATTCAAGGTCTTGCAACGTGATTTTCATTATTTCAATTTATTTCAAACTCATAAGCGAAGAGATGGAAGCAAGATTGCCTTCTAGGTTCTCCCACCCGGTGTCACACCATAGTAAATTGTGCATGAAACTAAAATGTTGTGTTTGGGCAGGCAATGAGCAAATGAGCGAACCCATGTACAGTGGAACCCGCTTAAGCGGGACACGCGTGAGTGGGACGCCCGCTTAAGTGTGACGAATGCTTGGGGAACGGAATTTTTGCTATTTAAATTTATACATGTGAGCGGGACGGCAACCCGCTTAAGCGAGACGACTTGGAGCCAGATTTCCGTAATATACAAGCTGTTTTTGACAGGAATGCTGCAAATTGTCACAATCGTACTGTGTCTCGTACCTCTGCCCATCAGCTGAAAACCTGAGAGCTACAAAGAAGCTTGTACCGACGGCCTTGATCACCCCCCTTACGTTACGTGAGAAGTGATTGACACAACCTCCCCATAGCC
>JAWQUT010000114.1:1280874-1302511 GCA_033807755.1 Ellobium chinense | reverse complement strand
TATATATATAAACAAAAACGAGAATTAAGAAACGAATGCCTCAAAGTCTTGTTTTGTTTTTGTTTTTTAATGAGAGCATTATGAAGACTTGTTATGTGACCTGATCGAATCACTCAACTAAATAGCCTTGACCACTCATAAAACTAAATGATCATCAAGAATATGGAAAAGGGTAGAATACACCAATTTGTCTGCGCATAGCTGTCAAACATGCCATGAAACTAAGTAATTATTGGTCATATGAGAAGGCATGAGATATTGAAAAGATCATACCAGCCAGAAGGAATGAGGGAGATGAAAACAGGAAAGAAACAACGGTGTCATATTAAATAATTTATCGGTTGAAGTGAACCTAGCTATGACGGGGGAGAACAGCAAATGACAGAACAGAATAGGCTGTGGCGTGAGAACCTGATGAACTGCGTCTCTAAACAGATACATGTATATGATACAGTGATGAGGAGAATGTTATTTTGTAGTCGGAAACTGTGCTGGCATTAAGCATCATGACTTGGGCCACTGGACTAACATTGTAACAAAAAGATACATGCTACACAAATCCGTTCACAGGAGAGACAATCAGTCATTCTTTAAAAAAAATATAAAAACATGAACTTTCCTTTATAACATGGTTGTGAGGTAGATGAATTCAAATGGCAAATTAAAGGGACAGGGGTGGTTGGTTGCTTGACAGACTAACAGGTTCACACTATTTTGTCATCAACTTTAAACTGTACTGGTTTTTCCTTTCTCCTGACAGTCTCTGAGAAGACACCGCTAGAATGTCGAGAATTTCACACTGCACGCGTCGCCATTATCCGTGCTGCGTGACGCCAGAAAGCGAGTTAGGCTAGCTGTAGAAGCGTCTGCACCAGTAGTCTGCTAATTTTCTCGCCTAATGACGTCAGGCAGCACGAGTAATGGCGACGTACGCAGGGTGAAAATGATGGCAACAACCACCAAAGAGGAAATAATTATACATTTGAACTCACTTAACCATCAACTCAGTTGATTCTACTGATCCTGTATCTCAGTTGATTCTACATTTGATTCTACTGGTCCTATAGAAGAAATTTGGCTTTATTAGTATTATTTATANATATATATATATATATATATATATATATATATATATATATATATATATTATGATTTTTTCAACGAAATCGTATGTCATAAAGATCTGTCAGGCCGTCCATTACCGGCTGAGGAATATTGAAAAAATCAGAACTTTTTTTGATGAAAATACAACGAAAATACTTGTATGCATTCATTATGAGTCATCTTGGTCACTGTAACTCACTTCTAATTGGCACTCCAGATTCTACTCTTGCAAAGCTTCAAGAACTTCAAAATAAGGCTGCTCGATTAATTACATTGATAAAAGCTTCACAACATGTCCTTTGTCACGGAGTGACTAAACGCTCACTACCGACCTTACCCCCTCGAAAGATAATAATACTTTAATAGTTTTGACAAATAATTTCGCGAGTTGTGAAAACACGACCGTCTAGGGTCGTGAATGCGAAAAAAGTAAGATCAAAAAGACGTTCGTCAGATCCGCAGATGTAACCCTAGCAGAACAGCTATGTGTCTTGCCAGTATAAGGGAGTTAGCGGATCTCATCACCATCAATACCACGACCACCACCGCCATGCACCTGCATTCCTCTGCGCTCCACCCTACTTTCCTCTTGTGACGGCATCACGCCGTTCTGGCCACCTTGGGCACAGCTAGTGCACGAGAGACCCCTAGCAGGCAGTGAACGATCCCGGTCCATACACCCGTGGACTACCCGACTCAGGCTAGCGCCATACCAGCCAGGGCCGTAGGACGCCTGTCATAATATCGGCGGAGCCGCAGGAATATCCTAACCTATTAGAACTAGAAAGTGCGAGCACTTTATGAAAAACGATTACCTCATACTCAGGGGAAACCCAAGACTCATTTAGTCAAGATACTGATGCTGGGCCTGTTCCTGGAACACAAAGAGCGTACCAGATCGCCTTATTAGCCTATCTAGGAGACTGACACTGAAGTCTGCTGCTATTATATGTCCATAGTCGCTATAATAATTCATAATCAGTTATACTGTATCCCTTTATATCCTTATTACTAATGTAATGTGCTATGTATGTATGTGATCTCTATCTTGTAATAAGTTAATATATGTATTGAATTAAATCTTACATGTGTTGCTACCGTTTTTCATCCTTTAGTAGTAACTTTACTAGTAACTTTACAATCTATCCATACTTAGTTAATCTCCCTTGCCTATTGCTACTCTCGTCTAAATCTGTCTTGGTCTACTATCGGACAAAACCCATCCTTCTTCGGCAACCATGTTAAATTAAACAGTTATTGGAACACACTTAGCTTAGACGGATAGTCGCAGAGGCGTCTCCCTCGGTAGAAGACACGAGGAGGGCGGGTGCCTTTGTGATATCTTTCCTATTTTAAAAAGCTACGCTGGTTACCCCACTAAGAGACAATTGAATTCAAAATTCGTTGTATTACATACAAATGCCTGAATGGAAGTGCACCTACGTATCTTTGTGAATTACTAAGCAAATAAGTTCCACAATGCTCGCTAAGATCTTCGAGTGTCAACCAACTTCAAGTCTAGAACAGCAGCAGGTGAAAGAGCCTTTTCAGTCTGTGCCCTCAAACTGTGAAACATCAGAGAGAATGCCAACATTAGAGAGAGGGAAAATACTGTAGCGTGGAGAGTGGAGGCACTGATGAAGGTGATGATGATGAAGATTAGTTCCCCTTGTGGAACGATGAATAGGATGAATGAAACGACGATGCCGATGATTATAAAAGTCCATATAGTTTATTAATCCAATGAAATAAATCCAAACAATGGTAACGTGGCACTTGCTAAACTAAATGATTATAGCACAATTCTGCACTCTTAGAAGTGATGAATGGCAATCCGACCTACTACTGACTTCTAACTGATGATGATTCCTATATCACTGACACTGACCAACATAATCATGACTGACTGCCTAACTAACATACGACTGACCAACTAACATGTGACTGACTGACTAACGTAATTATGAGTGCCAAACTAACATACGACCGATCAACTCCAGATGCCAGGTGTCCCTTCCTTATATAGACCGGCGCGAGCGTACGAGAAACACTGCACGTGACCAAGTTAGCGCCCGGTTCCAGATCAGCTGCCTGTACCTTAATTTTAGTGGAATAGCTTGTAACTCTTCAGTAAGTTGGATAAATTATACATCAAATTAAAGGGGGCGACAAGGTCTTTCCATCCATATAAGTACTGTATCTTCTATCAAGACTGAGAGATAAAGGAATAACCTTAAGATGAATCTGCTGGGATAGGGGTGACCTTAATTGAACAGGACACTCCACATACGTGTAATAAAATAACCAAACCACCCATTCTCACCAAACTAGTCTTAAATTGTAGGGCTTTGGTCTAAGTTTGACCAGCAATAAACTTCATGTAATAGGGCCATAAAATAGGGATGCAGGAGGGCATGGACTAGTTGAGCCATAGCACAAATTGACATGAACATGTCGTGATGTCTGGAGGGCGAGGGCAAGGAAGACAATGCAAGAAGTAATTACTGGGTTATAGCCCTTGCTGAATCGGATGACGCATGGGGGGAAAATCACTACAATACTGTATCGCTCAGTTTAAAAACAGGCTCAGATCACTGTTACCGGTATTTAGTAGGGTATACATGTAGGCTGCACTTATATTATGCCCGGTGATATTATTTTAGATTGGGTGGATCTGACGGTTGTGTTTCTGTGTGAGTGTTTATATTTTACTATCATCATCGATATATTCAGTTTCATTATGTAAAGCGTCTTAGAGCACTTTTCTAGGTAGATTTTGGAGCTATATAAATTAATTATCATGATTATGATAATCCCTACTCTCCAGCCGTCTTTTCCTAAAAAAATGGTCAATGAAAAGAAAAAGTTTAAAGTTTTTGGAAAATTAGTGTGGAATTTACAGGCTGTGAAGTAAAGTGTCTTTAAAGAAACTGGCGACACCTTTCAACAAACGTGCCTCTGACTTTGAGAACAATGTACCAACCAACTTTTCCTTTCTTTTTTATTTATGTATATATTTTTTATCAATATTAGTTTCATTAACTTTTTTTTTATTTGGTATTTATTTAATTTGGCACCTAGCCAGAAAATAGCACAAAAAAAAAAACAACCCCAAAACTTTAAAGTGTAATAGTCAACCTGACAACACCGTTGGATTCTAAAGCTAAATTTAATTAAATTTGCCTAGAAACTCTTTTTAAACGGTGTTTGATTTTTCAAACGTGTTATTTAAATGCACATTATAATGGAAGCTATTGTCAGAATGCTAGTATTCAGCGCCCCAAAATGGCAGCGGCATTGCATGCCTCCCAGGATTGAGAAAGTCCGAGAGTGATCAGGCAGGCTTGCTGGGGTAATAATAGTGTGAAGTCTTGTGTGCAGGCGTTAGCCAGAATACGAGATCTATGAACCGCAATTATTATAATTATTATTACATTATTATTATCATTATTGTTGTAGGGGAAGGTAAATTACTAGAAGTATAAAATGAACAAACAACAACAAAGAAGAAAACCACAAACAAGAACATAAACCTTCTACATTTAATAGCATCATGCAGAAACTTGACCTTCATGAACATGCATGACATTTTTTTTTCGACAGTATTCTGGATGTAGGCTAAAGATTGCGCAGAAAGTCAGTTGTTTGTGCATAGAATCCGGCTGAGTTTAGGCTTTAGTTCAAAATTATTTTTTGTTAATTACTTTATTGTCCATGTAATGCACGTAGGCCTACGTTTTGTTTCTAGCAGAATTCACTACACAGTACAAAACACTTAAAGGTAGACTTTGAAGCTAATATGACTTTTTAAAAAATTAAAAGAATGTACTTTCCTTGTCACAGCTACATATGACACATAACTTTCTGTAGGTGTTAAGTAGCCTTTATTTGGCTTTGAAATTTAATCTTCCAGGTAACCACCCAAAACGGATGCGACTTGACTGGTGGAGAAAAAAATCTTGTGTCCGTGTCCAGCGTACATTACGCAATTTTCACATTGGAAGCGCGGAATCTTAAATTTCAACCCTTTGTTACAGGTAAATTTAAGTATTCGATTATTTTAATTTTAATTTCTTATAATCGAACAGGTTGATCAGTCTTGCTGCGGACTTGCCGGTGAGCTGTTTTAATCGGGGGAGCCCGGTGACTACGGCTCTTCTCCAAAGCAGCAAAAACGATCTTTAAAAGTAAAGAAATGAGAGTTCCTACTCATGTTTTTGTTAACTAAAGCTCACTTGGGTTATTTTAAACATTATATTGACAGTGTAATATATATCATTTGTTCATATGTTGTCTCAAGTTGTCTGTTGGAAATCTGGTTTTGAAGTTTCGTTTTATTGATGACATGGAAAAATACATTACAAGAAACGGCAAACCTGGTATAATGATAAATGGATACCGTTTTAGAGTTGACAAAATGCACAAAACAGTTGTTCATGGAGATGTACCAGGAGAGACTGCAAAACATGTTCCACAAATATCGAGCAGGACTCTTTAAGAACAGCTCCAACCGATCACAGTCATGAGCCAGATTCCAAAAGAATCAACGAAAGACATATTGCCCGTGGAAACATGAGAAGGAAAGCGATCGAGGATTTGAATTCTAGGTCCAGTAAGATTGTATGCTCGGAAGCAATTCAATTCGGGTCGCTCATGCACTCTGATGCCAAACTTCTGCAGAATTCACTGTACTGTGCTCGGCTTAAAACAAGACCTCCTTTACCAAAAAAGCCAGTCCGATGTATCTGGGTGCTTAAATCTGTATAAACTGTCAGGTGTTGAAGAGTCAAATCAAATACTATTGAGTGATTCTGAAACCAAAATCCTTATGTTTGCTCATGTTGAAAATCTCCAATTCGTCCTCGTTATTTCTGCCAACTGTATACATTTCATAGATTCATCAGTGGAGTGTATGTTCCGTGTGCTTTCTTTGTGCTGCCAGATAAAACTCAACAGACTTACCATAGTATGTTACATCACCTTATAAGGATATGGTCTGATCACGACTTACGATTGAACCCTACAGAAGTCCATCTCGATTTCGAAAAAGTAGTACACGCAGCTGTAGTGAGTGTGTGACCCAACATTATCAAGTCTTCACTATTTGTCCTTCCACCATTAATCTTTCTGGGTACAGTATGGTCGCCCTCTTATTTACCTATTGTAGTTCTTTCAGTTCTGGCACGAGCTCAGCCCGTGCTTTTTTAATTTCGGCGGGATAGTTCTCTTCTACTGCGTGGTGCCTAGCCAGGTTAACTTTCGCTCGATGCACCTTCTCTCTATCCTGAAAGTTAAGAAATTGAACTATAACTGGCCTTGGTTTCCCTCGTTTCTGTCCAACCACGTTGTTGTCTTTCCTTCTACGCAGTCTATGAGCTCGTTGGATCTGTATCTGATCAGCACTGTCTAGCTTCATTTCTTTACTGACAATGTCTTTTAGTACTTTCGTACAGTCCTCCTGCTCTGTCCCCTCTGCCTCCTGTATTCCATAGAAGATCAGATTATTTCTCCTACTTCTTGCCTCTTGATCGATGGCCCTCTGCTCTAGCTCCTCTACTCTGATGAGCACCCCTTTCGCCTCTACAGAAACCTTCGTCACCTGCTCGTTCGTTTTTCTCAGGTTCTCTGCTTGAGTGTCCATTTTTTTTTTTACTCAGGTCAGCTAGTCCTTTCTCATGCTTTTCCAGCCTTACTAAGACTTCCTTTTCTAATCTGCTGACAATGTCATTCACAATGTCTTTCCTAACCTTGCCACCTCTTTACTTACAGTTTGTAGCACTAGCATCATCTCCTGCATCTGTCCCTTAACCCCTTCAAGCTGCATGGAAAGATCTTCAGACCCCGTGAGGTCACTGCTTTCTGTTTTCCTCTTGTTATCTCTCCCTTCTTTACTTACTGTCTCTCCAGTCTGTCTTTCAGCCTCAAACACTTCTGACTGTGTGTCTTTCATGTTCACACCTTCCATCGATCAGGGTATTATTATCGATGACAACTCTGCCGTCCCAAGGAAAAGCGACGTATCTGTACATTTCATGATTTTGAGGAAAATGCAAAAAACTTCAGATGCTTAGCCTGTCTAAAATTGTTAATGCTTCCAATCATGACTTTGCATAGTGTTAGATCTAAGTATTACCTGTTTTTTGTTTTTAATGCAGAGCATACCGTTAACTTTTGGCGGGATTAAAGCAGATAAGGTGTTCAGTACGTCGCTCTGCCTTGGGAAATATAGATGCGTCGCTCTGCCATCGACTGTGTGGGTCTAAACACTCAATTATGTGAGTTTGACGCTTTGAAAACAACTATTTCGGGTGCAGATATGAGTACTTGCCTTTGACACAAAAAGGATATGGGCAAGACAAGTCCAACAAGACAATGAAATAAGAAAACTCGATTTTGTTGGATACGTCGCTCTGCCTTGGGACGGCAGAACTGTATCAGGTAAGCATTGCTAGTTTAAGGGGCTAAAGAATAGTCTTTTCACTCGAGGATGCCATTTTCATCTTGGCCAGTCTTGGTTTAAAAAACTGCAAGCTTTGGGTCTCACTCAGCATTACAAAAACATTGAGTCCGAGACAGGTCAATGACTGAAGATGTTTTTTGGGTTACCAGTACTTATGACTGTTTTGCGTTCGTCATCATGTCGATCGCACCAGCTTCAGAAAACGCACAATCCTTCGCTGACAATGTGCTGTCTACCTATGTGCCAGATGATGCGCCGTTCCCTCCACCAATTTGGGCAAATCAAGCTGAAGAAGGAACCCAAACTAACGCATGTGAATGCTTCCATCGATATTTCGCTCAGTTGTTCCACAGTCCACATCCGAACATCTTTGAGTTCCTTGAAAAGCTTTCATCAGAACAGCAAAGGACACTTCTTAAGATAAGAGCAGCACTGACACTAGCAAAGCCGAAAAGGAGGCTGACAAACAAAACACATGCCAAACAATATAAGAAGGCAACCCTAATGGAAGCATACAAAGATGGAACCCTGTCTCAAAAAGAATTCCTGAAAAGGTATCTTATTAACTGCTCCCTGTTCTCTTGTGAATGGGCTGTTTTTACTATCATTCTTTTTTTATGCAATAAAAGTCACTTATCATCTTTAATGCGACCTTGAGAACTCGAGACAGCTCCAAGCTGAAACTCAGAGGAGAGTTGTTGAGTGATCTGGAGATGGACAGACAACCACTTTGGTGATGTTGGATAGCAACACGCATATCGTAAGTAATTAATGTGTGTTGCTCTGTGACAAAATCTTTTTTCTGCAACACAAGTTTTATACAGTATGAAGGTATGAACATAAAGTGTAGACAACTAGCCTAGGTATATCCCGAAGGAACTCTTTCCGATATAAATATCGAATTTATTTTTTTTAGATGCGACTACAATTAACATCTCACCGATTATTCATGTGTACGCGCTTCCCATGTCAGGCAGTCAATTATCTTATAACAATACTATGCGCTTCCCAGGTGCACCCACTCCCGGGGAGGCCGGATTTTGGGATCACTTTATTTTTGGCATACAATTACAAAAGACCTGCACCTGATATACCATGGTCTCAGACCAAAGGCTAAAAGCTCATGAGGCCGCCGGATCGGAAAAGTAAAGGGGAAGCGCTGTTGAGAACAAGAAAACATATTTACACTTAACGACAAACAAATTAAAGACAGAATAACAGACCAGTATATCCAGAATTGTAGAGCAGACGCGAATAATAGTAATAAAGGGAAAAATTACATAGTACTTAAAACATTGTGGAAGCAAGAAGTCTATCTGAATTTGCTAGACTCATCAGAACTTTAGAAGTGTAATTAAATACCGCATCAGTGATCACAGCTTACCTATTGAAACGGGGAGATATAGGGATATCGATTATAAAGATAGAATTTGTCAAAAATGCTTCCAAGACATAGGGGATGAATACCACTACATATTGAATTTTCCATGTTTTGATAGGGAAATGAAATTGTATGTGCCTCAACACTATCGAACTCCTCCCAGTATGATTAAATATAAGGAGTTGATTAATATGCAGCATCTAGACTAGATTGGTTGAAACAATTTGAGTAAGTTTATAAGGATTATTTTAAGCACTGTAAAATCTTGAATTGCGAGATTTTTGCTCCATTGCAATCTATAAGGTAAATAAAACCTCTTTTCTTCAAATAGCAGTGCCCTCATACCGCCAACATGCTTCTCAAAATGTATATTTCATTAACTGTGTGGGTGAGAGTATGTGTTAGTGTGTGTATGTGCGTGTGTGTGTGTGTGTTTGCGCGGGCGCGCGACTGCATGGTTGAGTGAGAGTTATTAAATGAATTATTTACGAGTGGCTGTCGGTAATTAGGTATGGGTGAGAGAGTGAACATACTGTTTACAATTGTTACTGTTCAATTTGCTCAAATGCAGCAGACGCTGTTTGAGCTTAATAAAATTATTATTATTGTTATTGTTAATGTTATTGTTATTGTTATTGCTATCCGCAATAACACTGGCTTGGGTAAGATCCCGGTGACGCCGAGAGTATCGCTCAGGTGCTGCAGTCAGCCACATTAGCAAAGAGAAAAAGCTCTTCGCGTGTCTCTACGAACAGATTATTGTCAAAAGATGGTCCTGTAATGGGATGCATTTTTAATGAAGCTGATTTGTTTTCAATTTTCTAACTAATCATCAGTATAACTTGTGCCCGGGTACAGTCTGTTAAAGGGAATGCTGCTTCATGTACTTTTAGTTGTTCTAGTGAGTTGTAAAATGTGATGCAGAAGAAATGAATGCGAAAGAATAAGCAAACACCCAAACACTCTCCACAGTGACATTGTTAGTAGGGCTCAGTGAATATATCCGAAGTAACAATAGAAACTTGTAACAAAGTGCAGCTGATGTTCCAACTGCTTTAAGTGGCTGCTTACATTTGTTGGTTAGATATGCTTAAGGCAGATAAATGTGAAACATGTGATAAGCCGTCGCCTACTCAGTGATTACATGTATTCTTCGTTAATACATAAAATACAGATAAACTAATGATTTGCAGGGTTTTTGTGAACAATTATTACTATTGATTGTAAACTGAAACATTCTTCTATTTTTATCTAAAANCCTTTGTTTTGAGCAATTAAGTGGAAATAGGTGGGTTCTGACCCTAACTGACCACTGTCCACTAAAAAAGCTAGTTCCACCCTTCCGAGCGTGGTAAACTTTTGTGTCTAGTTACGAGAGATATTGCTCTGTCGGAAAATGCAAAAAAACTGTTGAATCCTTCAATTTGTGGGTGGCGCCCCAATTCATTTCATCTGTCCCGGACTATGTCAGTATCTAGTCTAAACTGATTGAACGACAAATTCGTAACCGCCTGTCCGTGGTCGACAGTGACCACATGGCGACCAGTTCAGTCTGTGATTATGTATCCAACTGCAATTTTGTCTAGCCACTGTGTAAACAAAACCGTTCATTTGCATTGTATGACAGTATGAAGTGGTAAATCATGTTTTAGCTTTCCTTTCACTTGCTTTCACTATACAAAGCATTGTGCCCCGTGTTGCTGGAACTCAAGCTCTCTTCGAAACATTGCGGCGAGAAGAACATACCTTACCGTCCAATTATTAATTATTCATTTTGTTGTCGTTTTTTTTTTTTCATGATATTTTGCACTGTCCTTCCGCGTACTCTGTTGCTGAGGAAAGCATTTTTGCCGAACATTTCCATATCTGTTATGTAGTCGTTTTGCAAGTCTTTCATTATCTTTTCCTTCTTAGCAGTTTTTCGACATTTTTTCCGGTTCAAAAGGCCAGCGTGTGTGCGCTGATTGGCATGTAACTGAGATAATAATATTGCGCCTGTTGTGGAGAAGAGGTCGTTAGTTACCGTGGATAGCGTCCTAGCATACCTTAGGAGTTTTAATCATCAAAGCATTATCTCCAGTTCCTATCAACGGCCAGATTTTTTATTTCAAATCCACACATGAGAGAACGTGTAGATAAAAAATGTGAACCTGGCGCATTTTCTCACGACTCATATGAATCTATTATAAATAATTAAAATACTGTACATTTAATTGTCTTGTATACGGTAATGTAGCCAGTCAAACCGAGATAAGAAGTATCACCAGAAAGGACTGAGACAGGCAACATGCATTCAGCTCAATAAGTGATCAGGATTTTCATTCATCCCATATCGGATTTTTGCTTGTTGCGGAAATCGGAAATATTAACATTTATGGTTAAGAAAATAATAGGCTATTAGTTTATGGGCGGTTAGTAATTATTTGTTGATAAAATTCTGAGTTATTGGAGGAAGATTATTTAAATCATATCATAGTGGAAAGTTTGCCTTAATTGGGATTTTCTCCGAATTTTGCCTCTGTACACGGGCGCTCACTGGCTACTTCAAACAACTGTATCAAAGGCCAGAATAATGCCACCTAAAAATGTTTCCATCCGATGAAAGTACATGAAATAAGCTTTTATGTGATAATATGAATTTAAAATGGTCAAAAAGAGACTTAAGCAACATTTTTAGTGGCTGCAAGACCTACTGACTCGATGTGGTTTCGCGGAATTTACACTAACTCCAGGTTTCCACTTAAAGGTTAGTGGTCATAACTAGACAATAGTCAATAACAGATCATAGGACTCATACGACATAAAAAAGCGAGTCCTTTGGAAAAATTGGACAGCTTAGCTCCTGTATTTATGAACATGATGGCAGAATACTGTGCATCCATTCACAATGTCCTCTTAAAGTCCTATTCATGGGTTGCAGTGTGTGTAGTTTTGTATGCAGAACAGTTGCAATATATGAAAAGCTTTTTCCTCTTCCCCCACTTTCATTCATCTTATATTAACTCTAAGAAACAATGGTAAAGTTTAAAAGACATTTGCCACCCATAAGCTCGGTGGATGCTTCAAACAATCAAAGAAGCCTTCACCTTTGCGGAAGTTCTTATAATTAGCTATAGATCTAAAGAAAATGCTGAACGTTTTTTTCTTTTTTGGCCCCCAAAGACAGATCAAAATATGCCTTCAGAATCGTGATGCCTTTTAATATTTATTTGACGTGGGTATGGTTACATAACAAACTGCAAGTGCCCGCGGCAAACACGATCCCCGTCACAGTGTTTGTCTCTCGGAGTAAGGGCAGTAGGGCACAGTGGAAACAAAGTAAATAAGGGAGGGAGGAGGAGACGGGTAGGTCTGAGGGATACCTGGGTACACACGAACAATTAATATGCATCATGATATTCCTATTTTAATCTCTTTGATAATCAAAAGACATTTGCAGATTATTCACCCCATAGCAGGACGTTCTGATGAATTCCTTCCAAATTATTTCGTAATGAGAATAAAGGGGCACCATTTCACTTATATGTACGTTGGGACAGTGCTGGGAAGTGAGTGACGTTGAATACACAAAACTACAAACATCCTCTTCTCACTCTCTCTCTCTCCTCTCCTTTTTTAAAAAAAAAAAGTTTTGGTGGGGGTGGGGGTGGGGGTGAAGGGTTTGGAGGAAATGGAGGAGGGGGATTGCATGCCCACAAGAACATGTCAATACTGTCTCACAGGACAAATCTCTACTGCCATGCCACATGGGTTGTTGGCATAAATAAAAATGATGATAGCAACCCGATACAACTTTAATATTCTGGTCTTTGTGATCAGTGTCAGATTAACCTAATCGTAATAGCAAAAGTAAAAATTATAAACAAAAGCCATAAAATTAAGTACAGGAAGTTAAAAAAAAAAAGACAACAAGCAGGTATTAACCTTTACAAATTTACAGGACGGGCGGCTTTATGAGTAGTTTGAGTCAAGTAGTTTTTATAAACTGAAGATGTCAAGTCTGGATTTGTGGATGCGATTTTCGGGTCATGCAGTTGACGTTGTGATGTCCTTGGGAGAGACACTTGACTCCTATTTTGCCGCTAGACACAGATATGAACGATTATCTGGCTTTAGAATTTTTGGTGGTTTTTTTTTTGANTGGGGGGGGGGCGGAAGAGGAGACCAGAGCAGAGCGCTACATTGCTGCGACTAGCAATTACACTTAAAATGGATTTAATTTGTGATATTGTGTACTTATATGTAAAATTCATAGTGTTTTATGTTTATTTATATTATGAATGAGATACGTCACTGCATGGCACTGTATACAACAAAACCCCTACGGGGTAATTTTTTTTTTCTTTATAGTTTTGTTTACATCAAAGGTTCTGGATAGTCTAAAACGGGGGAGAAGGAAGAGATGGAGGATAGGATGGGATGGGAGTGGGAAGAAATAGGGTCTAGGGATAGGGTGGTGAAGAAGTAGGGTGGGTTCAAAATTAGCCAGATTTGTCCCCATGACGTGTGCAAACTTGGTCTCTAATAACACATCACAATTAGCAGTGTTTCATTGAAGAGCGAAGAGAAAACGCTCAAAAAAACCCTGAGCTCCAAAAAGCCCTTGAAAATGCATAAACCTCATTCAGATCTTGCAGAGCAAACACATCGCTGAGTCGTTGGAAGTTGAAGTGAGTACTCACCCAGGCTGCTTTCAATAGAATCATCATGAGAATTTCCCCACGCCCCTTGGCTCTGTAATTAGAGATATTGTGGATCAAGTGTGGCGAGCAAATATTAATATTGATATACCGGCCGGGCCGATCGATCTGTGAGGTCGATTGACTGATTGATTGACTGACTGGAGTTGACAGTCATCGGTAGTAATGCTGTGTCTAAAATACTGTCATGTAATAGGAAACAGTTGCTAGGATAGGACCATAGGGAAGGATATGGTGGTATGGCATAGGTGGAGGCGATAGTGAAGGTGGTGGTAGGTGAAAAGGAGGAGGAGGAGGAGGAGGNGAGGAGGAGGAGGAGGAGGAGGAGGAGGAAGAGGAGGAGGAGGAGGAGGAGGAGACAGACATAAAAAATGTGGTGGTTGTGGTTTTCATAGGCACACATTTGATTTCTGATGCCAGTGATTGATGATAAATGCTGAACTGGTAATACAATTTTGGAAGGAGAGACCCTTAGACATGCTTAAATTGCTGTCGAAAATGGCACCGCTAATCTAGCTGCCTTCTATGTAATTGAACGTCATTGGATACTATGGCTTATAAAGACAGGTCATGTAGAAAAATGACCCCCACTAGAGATTCCTTTGTCTTCTAGAGATGAAAGACGTAGTTTTGCCTTTACGACTTACCTGGAAGTTTATGAGTTATTGACCGTGTCATAATTACTGCCTTTGTATTATCACCGACGACCGCTGACTGCAATCTTTGGAACCCATACATGGGTCTCTTTGACTTTTATTTTCTCATTATAGTCTCTGACTTCCAGTCTCCCTCCAGCTTCCTGGCCAGTTTTGTTTGTTCTCCTCCTATCGTTAAAGATTATCCAATGCAGAGGCCTCATTCATTCATTCATTCATTCATTCATTCATTCATTCATTCATTCATTCATTCATTCATGATTTCGTTCCTTCCTTCTTTTTTTCTCATTTTGTCCCTCCGTCGCTGTCCTCCTGTTTCACCCTCCAGTTCTTCCTCAGTGCTTTTCACACTTCCACGCCATAGCTTGTAATTCATTGCAGTTCATTTGTCTTTCTTTTTCTGTCCATTTTTCACATGCTCCTTCTCTCTCCACCCTTCTTTCTCTCACATCCCCACCAAGGCTTTGATCTCTTTTTTCCTTTCTTGCTGCAGAGCATCTTTGGTGTTCTCTCTACTTTCCTCCTTTCTGTCATTCACTTCAGATCTTTCTTTCTTTCTTTCTTTCTTTCTTTCTTTCTTTTCTTTCTTTCTTTCTTTCTTTCTTTCTTTCTTTCTTTCTTTCTTTCTTTCTTTTCACTTATAGATTAGTGAATCAGAGCCTTCTCATCGACTTTCCCAGACTGCGCTTTAAATCTCCTACCTTTACCCCTTCCCACCCCTTTTTGTTTTTTTTTCCCAGATGTCTGCTTCAGTGCTTCACTTTCATATTTTTTCAGCCTTCTCTCTTCCTTTTCCTAGCTCCCCAGCATCATCTCCCTCCTCCCACAATGTACTCCTTCACATCTTATTAAATATTCAATCACTCACCTAACCACGTGACTCACTTTAATATTAAACGCAGTTTCATTGACTGAAGACTCCACCAAAGTTATGATGAACTCAGCTCACTTGACATGAATTCTGAAGAACTGAGTTCTGAGCGAAAGAGCAATTAGAAGTCTGTCATTTTGTGAATTGAGTTCGCATGTCCAAAAATAATCAGTTTACCTTCGGCTCACGAAAACTTACTGTTCTTCTTTTCTTTTGCAATTCTCCCAGCTCGAGTCACAACTCGAGTCGGAACGACCCGAACATAGCTTTAAGCAGGCGTCACATTGTTCATCGTTTATCATTCAAGGAGTGATCACAAGGGTCATTCATCATTCACGGTGAAATTTTATCGTATATCGTTTATCGATCATCCTCATCGTTTATCGTTCAAAGAATGGTCACACAGGTCGTTTATCATTCACTGGTCATCGTTAAAGTTTTATTGATTGTCGTTCAAAGTTTGGTGTTTTCCATTCAACTCTAGTACTCAAGCATGGATCATGTAGTTGTATACTAATGGTGGCGTCCATATCTTGCTAGAAAGAGGAAAGCCATTATGGTATTCATTTCCAAAACTGTTGATAGATCCAAAAATTTCTTCAACTACAAGCGAATATCTCGATTCCAACACCTGTTCTATTTCCTCCCAGATCTTCTTAATCACATATTGCATAGCGAGGCCAAGATGGGTTATTATTCTTTTAGCATCAGTGTCTTCAGCGTACTTGCTTTTGTCATCAACGGACATAATGTGTAAAAAATATGAACTTCTTCACAGAATTTCTTTCCCTCACTTTCTTGTAGTCACGAAACTCTTTAAATCTAAGGCCTACGCTGTGCAACATATGGGAGTGAAGACCACCAGTGATTTTATCGTGGTCCAGCAGCTGAGAAGAATGCATTTAGCTTTCAGAGAACACAGGAGCGCAGTGTCTACACACCCAAAGGATGCCGTTTCCTTTCTCATCTGGGTGTATTGAAGGGAATCATATCCGGTGCATAAAACAAATGCTGGAAAGAAAGTACATGGTGGTAATGCTGTGTGACTTTCATTTGTAGCGTACTTTCAGCTGACAACACTCCCCATGTAAGCTTGCTGGTAATAAAACAATCGAATATTGTAGCAGGCGTGAAGTCTTAGCAGTGAATATATCGTAAACAAATGAACGACAAAAGAATGAGCATACCTATTTTATAAACGAAGAACGAGTAATGTGATCTTCCCCGTTACTTGTCACGAGTTCACTTTTTCATTGATGAATGGTAAATGATGAACAACGAACAATGAACGACGCATGAAACGCGTGCCAATATTTTTCAGTGCTGAACGACAAAAGAACGAGCATTCCCATTCATGAACGATGAGTGCTCACGTTGACGAACGAGTAACTTGACATGAGTTCACTCTTTCAACAGTGAACGGTGAATGATGAACGATGACCGAAGTGACGCCCGCTTTACACCCGAACTCTTGCCTGACTCCTTCACAACGCTGTAGGAAAACCATGAGTTTTGTGAGTCGAGGGGAGAAATATTATTATGACGACTGAAAAACAATACTGAATACAGACTAGAAAAAAAAAACCCATACCACCACATTCAATTTACACTGCCCCTCNCCACACACACACCTTTCATAATATTCAGCTGACGACGTTGAATACATTTCCCATCCTTTCGATTTTTAACCAACCACGCCACTTGATCTAAACTTATACATAAAAATAGGAAACTCTTACTCGGGAAGCGAGATTTCTGAGGTGCAGGGATGCAAAATATCATAAAGCATATAATTTACAGACTTTTTAGAAACATATTTTTATAATAGCCATAAATGTACAGCCCTCTTCCAGACTGTTATAATGGGTCTATATTAAGTCATACTCTATAATATGTACTGGAAACAAGAAGTAAAAAATTGTTCGCACATGTTTGTCAAAAAGCATTCCTTTTGTTTTGAAAGCGAAACAAACAACTTTTTAATGTGAAGTCCAAAATTTACCGTAGGTACCATCAAACTGCTTACAACTTTTTGGTAGAAGCAGGAATAAAAACAAGAGACATTAATAAAAATGAAAGTTTGAATATTTTATTTTCATATATTGTGCTCTCGCAAGCCACGTCACGCCAAGTGGCTCACAGCTTTGTTGGCTGCTGGAAACGGCAACAATGGATTGATATGGAATTTTTAGGACACATGCAAAATCGCGAAATCCCTTGGATTCCAGAGACCGTGTCGCACTCTGCTGTCTCTCTAGTGAAAATGAGCCGCCCGGGTCCTGCCCGGGTAGAGATATATACCCTCACAACACAGAGTCGGCAATGACTAGAGCAGGGTTGGGCAAAGTTCATCATGTTACTGATCTCAGTTAAAAAAGTTAAAAGAACATGAATTCAGCTAAGACGCCGCTCAAGTCTCTTTAAACGTCAGTTCATTAATTTGAACTCAGTTTTCAATAATAAAGTTCGTTCAGTTCCCAGTTCAGTTGATATTTTGTTGTAACAGCCAAGCCTGACAACAGTAAAATAATCTAAACACTAAACTAGGAAAACAATTCAATACAACAGACTTGGTGTGTAAAGTAGAAGTGTCAAGATAAGACAGTCAAATTATGATTTTGTAGCTCATATAATGTAGATCAACTCTTAATTTATTGTTTGTAAGGGACAAAGATAATTTTGATTGTTGTGATATGTAGAGGACAACGGGAATAGACCCGGAGCCGAGAAGACAAACAAGCAAATTAATGTTTTGCCTAATGATTTCCGTCCTCAGATAGAGGCCAAAAACATGCTTGAGATGCGGTGGCTGTGGCTCGGATCGGCGACATTAGCCGAGAAAAAAGAGTGAAGCCAAAATCGACGAAGAAGTTCGATATGGCCTGTGAAATGAGGTATTTTCAGACGGGTCAGTTACACCATGTGATCTAGGGATTGCTAGGCTATTTTGATAAATGACGAGTAACCATATATGAGCAGAGCATGTAAACAAACCAACGTGTGAGCAAGATTTCCTAGGTCACGTGATGGAGCTGAAAATACCTAAATTAGGTCGGGGCATGTCAGGTCGGTCGGGAATGAGGTATTTTCAGATGGCTAAGTTACACCATGTGATCTAGGGATTGCTAGGATATTTTGATAAGTGACGAGTAATCATACATGAGCAGAACGGGTAAACAAACCAACGTGTGAGCAAGATTTCCTAAGTCACGTGATAGAGCTGAAAATACCTAATTGTGATTCGAGAATCACAGCAGAATTTAAAAAAAAAAAAAGGTGCACAGCCAGTCTTCCTGAGCGAAAAACGGACTGATTTTTGTGAAATGCAAACTTAGCTCAGTCCAGCTAAAATCACAACATTGCTCTAAATTACCAACTCTCGATCGCGCCCTCGTGGCCGTGTGGTTTGTGAGTAGTACTCAGAAATAAGGACTATCAAGTCCAACATTTGTATGTATGACTCGCGGACCGGGCGGTTCATGCTGTAGTGTCCTTGGGAAAGACATTTCACTTCCAATTTCCCCACTCGACCTGGCTCTAGAGCTGGGGAGACCGGGGCGCTGCACTGCTGACAACCAGCAATGACTGTATTATGTATTTCATTTGTAAGATATATGCATTTACATGTATGGTGTGTATTGTTCTATATGTTTGCATTATGAATGAGATGTAAAACATTGTATATAACAGTGTAAATCAATTTCCCAAAGGGATAAATGAAAGTCGTATTTTCATTTTCATTTTTATATGGCAGAACATACAGTTTTGAACTTAGTTCGAATCAGTCAAATGAGTTCAGAATTTAGATCAAATGAGCTGAGTTCAGCACATTTCTGGCTAAAGCCCACAGAGTTCTGACCTTCGAAACATACACGAACACTTGTTAGCTTATCAGTCACTAGTATGGACATCCATTCTATGAACGAGACATTGAATAATAACATTAAGCATTATCACTACGATGCAGTAGCAACATGATGATTGAGGACAAATGGGTAGAAGACTCAATGCAACCTTTCAAACACTTGTGTTGACATTCCAAACGATATTCCAAGAGAGTGTCAACCATGTTTTGCCAGCTGCTCTTTAGTATAATATACTTCCGTTCCGTGAGCGGTACTCTGTCTTTCTCTCTCTGTTTTTTTTCTCTCTCTCTCTCTCTCTCTCTCTGTGTATGTCTCTCCCTCTTTGCTTACACATATACATGGGCGCGCACGCGCACATTTTCTTTCCTGTTATCACGAATAATTTATAATTTTAGTTTTCCCCTTTGATACGATGCTCGAGGCCTTACGTGATACTAACCGACTCGAATCATGGTAAAAAATTCTTGGTCAGACTTAATTCTTCTATAATAATTATGTAATCGATTTCACTCAAAACTCAAACCGGAACACAGAAACTCAAACTCTCCGGTCCCTCCTTCCAAACCTGCCTGTGCTTTTTCGTGATGTAAGAATGTGTGACCCACTGTGTGATGCAAGCAATGGCTCGCATAATGCATAACACGATCTGACATGGCCCACTGACCACTGACCACTGACCATAGGCGCACGGCGCGTGTGAGACTGCGAGCTCTTGTGAACCATGTAAATGCTACCAAAGACTTCGAAATTTTTGCTGAAAAGGGGAAATGGTGGAACGAAGACAAACATCGGCACAAACTTTGTAAACTAATTAATGAAATCTTGCATCTTTGGTGAGCATACTTTGATGCCAATTCTATCGAATTTCATGCAGGTTGACGGTTTCGATCTAATTCTACGTACAGCAGTTTTGGAATTTATTGCGTTCGAAAATAGCATGCCGCGCTTATGATATAAACTAGCATAGACACCCATTCTATGAATGGGACGTTGGATGACAAAAATAGGATTATCTGCTACATGGAGAGCCTTGCTTTATTACTATGATGTAGAAGTAGCAATATAGTAAACGTGGCACTACTGGATGGCTAAGTTTACGGGTTTACCCGCTGATATGGTGCTGGACGACTTCACAGAGCAAAGCGTCATCAATGAATGGAAAGCAGATTTCGAAATTTCAACCTCATCCTTTAAAACCGATGAAACTGAGCGAAGTCCGTACATAACTAATGGAATCTTAAACCCTTTGTGAGCACACAATGACGCGAAATCTCTTTTGTCGAATTTCATACAAGTTACCGATTTTGGACCCGAATGTTATGAGTTTCTCGCGTTCGAATTTAGCGTGCCACGCCCCCGATCCAGTCTTATAATATAGATAACAGAAAGTTCACATACTTACCGCTTTAAAACACGTTGTGAATTATGAGTTTTGAATCGATTTGGATCTTCGAACTGGTGTCGGCGTGTGCGTTCAAATTTCCAGTGGCAAACGAAACGCAATGTCTTTCCGGTACGAAATTTTAAAGTTTTATTTGGAGTCGATGAAATGGCAGAATGAATGCCGGAAACAAAGACAAAGAGAAAAATGCGGCACAAACTTTGTAAATTGATTAATCCAATCTTGCAATTTCCGTGAGCAGACAGTGATGCTAAACATTCTGTATCGGATATTGTACATGTTGATGTTTTAAGCCGAATTTTACAAACAGCGGTTTTGAAGGTTATGCGTTAGGAAGGGAGCGTGCCACGCCCCCGATCCAGTCTTATAATATAGATTACATATTATGAAGTCACAGCGTAAGCAGCCAAGAAACAGAAATAGAGGTTTGATTGCATCGGCTTTCAACCACCCTAACTCGTACAATGATACAGCTGTATAATATTTATATTGTGACAACAAAACTTTTCGTTCTTCCAGTCCCGTTATGAAAATACTGCTGCGACAAAGGAGACGGAGACGACGCCAGATACAGATGAGATCCATTACATACTTGTCTGCTACAAATGGCTTTCACTGTAGCTCCAGTCCATTTAAAGCTGTCCGTTGTTTCTTTGATGATAAGACAAACTACAATATCTGTGCAACCAGGTCTCTTCTATACCTATTCAATTACTTATTGCAATTCCCACAGGCCACCCTAATAAGACTACACGCGTGCTAATCGCTTTTACGCGAGTCAAATCTCGTGCCCATTCCTTGACCAGCTGTGACTGCATCCCCCCTAGTTTTCCTCGCTCGCACTCTCTCGGTGACGTCACAGGGTCACAGCTACGCCTGGCTTGCTTTGTTTACCTTTGGTTCGGAGTGGAAGACCCTCAAATTTGTGTATCATTCGTAGTGTGTGTGTTGTTCTGATCGGTACATTTTTTGAGATAAGTCTAGTCTACTCCGTTATGTATCCGTTATATGATTACATGCTTACTTTGTGGAATCCATTCCCCCTTTCCTCCCACCCACCCCTCTTTTTCCCCCTCATGATCCCAATTCCTGCTTCAAGCATGAAAATAAATGGCGCTATTTTCACATACCATGTCAACACCTACGTGCAATTTCAGTCAGCTGCTACAAACAGTGATGGGTCCCGCCGGTGGCTGG
>JAWQUT010000114.1:1216633-1254151 GCA_033807755.1 Ellobium chinense | reverse complement strand
CTGTCGAGGGGAGAGCACAGGTACCGAACCGAAAAGCAGTGCTGTGCTCCCACGCCCTCGACCGCCACGCGTAGGGGGAAGAATTTTTCTTGGTACTTGTTAAATAAAATAGGAGCATATCAGGTCAAGAATGAGGGGGAAANGGGGGGGGGGGGATTTAACATTCTAACACCATATCTTCCCCCCTCCCCCACACACACGTACACATAAACGCACACACTCACACGCACACACGTACACTCACACACACACACACACACACACACACATACACACACACACACACACACACACACATTCACACATACACACACACATTCACACATACACACATTCACACATACACACACATACACATACACACAAAGAAAGAGAAACCACAACAACACTACAAATCAGTTGTAAGACCAATGAGAGAGATAAAATGCGGGTGCTTAGAAGTACAAGACTAAATTGGTAGGGGTAAAGGGCGGATCCACTGACAATAAAGAAGAGTGCTAGGAAGAAGGGGGAGGGTCAAAAACAAAATCGGGGAAGGGTTTACTTTATTGGATCTCAAGTATATAATTTACAGTTTTGAGAAAGGGTTCCTCAATATTGAGTCCCCCATTAATCTGATGGGTTTTATGACGCCACATCCATTTGGATTCTAATTGGCTTAGATTCTCTTTAGAGGGATTAGGGACCAGTTCCATTCCCGTAAGCACCATGTCATCCATAGAGTGGCCGGGGAGGTTGAAATGGAGAGCAACTGGTTGGTCTAATTTCATAGTTTTGACAGTAGAACGGTGGTTGGCAAAGAGGGTCCTCAGTTTTTATGTAGTCTGTCCAGTGTATTGTTTTTTACAAGTACGACACGTGATTACATAGATAACATTAGAGGATTCACAGTTGATGATCATCATCATTATCATCATCATCACCACCACCACTACCATCATCATCATCATCATCATAAAATAAGCGAAACTTTTAAAACGATACTTTAGTCCGATATACTTTTCGTGAAAAATGAATATATAAAATATTAATTCACAGTTTCAGACGTTTCCACTAAAGCCTTCGTCAATGGAAATGATACGAATAAATCAACATTGCGTACATGCAACCACGAAACGGGAAGGTTTTTAAAAAAAGTACAAAGGACCAAGATTGGGTGAACTAAAAGTCAGTCATAGGTTATGATTACACCAACTATTTTAAAATAACAATTCCAATCATGGGAAATGGTTTGTACATCTTAGACAAATCACTCCCGAGTGACATGAGTGGAAGAAAGGTGGAAGTTCATATATATATATATCCAGATTAAAATGCGAGTGTACGATTCTTATATTATTAGGACAAATATAGTATGGGTCTCCGAATTACATCTGTCCAATGAACAGTGGCAAATTAAAAAAAAAGAGTTTCCACATAGCAGGGTAGTGTCCCTTGTCTATACTAGCACTCCACTACTTGTCTATAATTCAGCTAAGCTGTAGGTTCAAAGGCGAATTTTCTGTTGGAGATTGGGCTCTCAGACATATACGTGTAAGATGTTCGAATGTAGGGCACCGGCGAGTTCTCATACGTTTCAGATTCTTCAAAGGCGACAGTGCCCTGGGACACATGGGATTAATAATAGTCCTAATGATGAGTTCAACGATAATAATAATTGTGGATATGAAGCAAAATACAGTCGACTCTGCTTAATCGCAACTCCACAGGATCACGGAAAAAGTTGTGATAAGCGGAGTTGTGATTATGCGGAGCTGGTATTTTCGACCATTTATTGTAAAAAGGGGGGGGGCAATAATAACCTTTTCCCTCTCACGGATTTGGGATCGTCACAGAAATTCTGTTTTGGGGAAGGGCGTGAAGGGATGGCAGGGCGGAGTAGGCTCTCCCGCGCTCGGTGCAGAAGCATTGTCGGGGATAGCAGAGGCCGAGAAGAGGGGGAAGGTAGAGAGGAGGGAGTTATCACAACTGTCACGGCGTGGCAGCTGTCACTGAGTCAACCGATCTACCCTCCTTCGCGCAGTTTCAGCCGTCAACGTAACATTGTTATCCTTCTATCGCTGATCTTTGATGGTATGGCCGCTGAGGAGTTGCGATTATCCGGAGTGAGTTGCGATTATTCAGTGACTTTTACATAGGTAAAATTCGGTTCCCTGGGCCAAGTTGCGATCAAGCAGAAGTGGCGATTAAGCGGAGGGGATTAAGTGGAGTCGACTGTATCAGTTTCAGTTATCTAATAGACCGACAGTCGGATGAACCGATCATCTGGCTGTTTGCCTGCCCATTTGTCCGCCTGATCACCTGTCCGACTAATCGATCGACTGGCCTACGGCTCGACCGACCGAGCGGACCGATCGAAAGACAGACAGACCGATCGACAGACCGAAAGAACCGACCGACCGACCGACCGACCAAAGTCGAAGAATTCATTCCTCACTATGACAGTAATCAGTGTCATTGCTATAGCCTCGAAGTGTCAAAACTGTTAATAGACTAGGTGACAAACTTTAGACCACTTTTTTTCTACCGTTACTGACGTTGTCGTGTCAGTCACCTCAACGCAAGATACGAGTACTTCATTTTCAAGAATATCACCATTACCATGAGCGTCACCAATCGATCTCCACGACCACCATCACAACCGTAACTATCATCACCACCATCGCACCACACTGTTGCCCTATCGACCTCCGCCGCCATCACCATCATTTATGTCATCTCGTTCGCTTCCGCCGCCGCCGCCACCACTTCCACCATTACCCTCATCATCACCACCACCATCACTCTCGTCCTCCGCTATCAGTATCACCACCATCATGACTGACGTCACCACTACAACCACCACCACCAACATCACCAGTATGACTACGATGACAACGACGACTACCACCATCACTAGCCTATCTACTCCGCCATCACTACCATTCCAATTGTCACCACCATCATCATCACAATCCTTATTATCATCATCATCTCCGTTCTCCACCATCATCCTCATGACCTACAACAGTTCTGGAGCTCACACTGCTCACGCCCATAATATCCTTAAAAGTACAATATTTTGCGTGCAGTTTCTTACTAAGTGCAAATGACAACAAGTTACGCAATCCTGATTAGATCTTTGTGTTCCTCTCAGTTTTAGTCAGATGCAAAATGTGATACAAATTTGATCCTGCTCAAAATTTTGTGTCCTTGACAGGGCTGTTGTGAATCTCACTTCAAAGAAAACGAAGCTTAGTCTTCGGTATCGATTTCCTCTTAATGTCAGTTACGACACTCTTTACCATGATATTGTCAAAATCCTCTCCCCATCTATCCTCCTTCCTAAAACTTTCCCATCAAAATATCATAACCACCATCCACACCGTCCGCCTGGTTCCACCACCACCAGGAAAAACAGCAGCACCACCGCCAATATCAGTTATTATCCTCTTAGGTGAAACGAGCATTTGCGTGAACGGCAACACCAATGCCAACAGATAGCAACATCACACCAGTTATACCATCTGCAACTCCTACACCATCAGAACTACCATCACACTTGCTGGAGGCAGATTACTTATATAAAGAATTATTTACTACGGTTATTACTAATACCCAATACCACCACCACAACAAGAATGACGACTATAACAACAACAACAACAACAACAACAACAACAACAACAACAACAACAACAACAGCAGCAACAAGTGACATATCGGGTCAAATCGGTGATCACATAGGCAGATAGCAAACAGCAGGAAGGTGTATGCCCTACTGAATGAACCTAAGTTCCAGGGCACCATACCACCATTTCGAAGCTGTCAGTTGTTAAAATTCGTGAGTGATAATGATAGAAACCAAGGGGCACGGGACTATTTGATTACAGTGAGTATGCGGATATCAAGTACGCGAGGTTCACAGGCGTGAGGTCCTGTTGCGTGTCAAACATATTTTCACCCCTCTTCCATATCCCTCCCTTTATTCAGCATCTGTCCCCTTCCAAATATGTCTGAAGAGATTACAACAATAGCATTAAGAATAGAGGGTCAGCAGTCCTGATTGTAATTCTGTCACATTTCATAATCCACTGGACAGGCAAAAGTCGTAGCCTAAATACACCAATGTAGGATCTTACGATTTCTTATCACAGGTCATCTTCTTCAAGTACCATGTTGAGCAGCGTAATTAATCAAGGACCTCCACTTCTGTCTATCTGTCCGCTGTCCACTCCAGCGCTTTGTGCCCCCGTTCAGTTTGCTAGTCCTTCCAGACTCCACTCTCTTTGTCCTTCTCTTCTTTGTTTACTATTTGGTCTCTCGTTTGTCACCAGTTACTGTTCTAGATGATGTCTTCCAACTTCAGGCATTAGGGAAAAAAATTCACACACTGCTCGGATTGCACTGTGATCGTGTGCATAATCATTGCGTTAACTTGTGTTTTGCGCTAATTACGAGAACCCCTCACTACTTTAATAGTGTTTCCCACCGGCGTGCATAAGTATTATGCAAACGGCCACTTTTCTTAAGTCTCTACTGGCCTACGTTCAAGTCCAGAATATTAAAATTTTACTCACAAACGTTAACACCCCACAAACCCAAATTATGGACTAGACTAGCACTTTGTTGTGTATATATATATATACCCACGACAATTAGACTATATATATAAATAGATGTATATGTATTTTTTTTAAAACATAGGCTACCACCTTATATTTCTGTTCATATCCGACTCTCCCCTCCCTTCACCCTTTATCTCTAGGAGAAACAAGAGGGTAGACTAGATGGTATTGCTTCTAATGCGGTCACACATCTCATAATCTTCATGAACACGCAACTTGCAAATGGACTGACCTAGATAAACACCCTAGACGCACACTCAAACACGCAGGCGTATCGTCGCAGATACAAAAAGAAAGATAGGGAATCCACATACAGATATCAGACAGACACGCTTTTACATACATCAGCACTAACGCTGGGTAGCTATCAATATCGAGTACTCAGTGCTAAGTACTTTTAGGTATCGGTATCAGCGAGTTTTAAAGTATCGACGTTCTCTCCCACAGCCTAACAGGTTAAACAGTTTTACCGTTGTTGTTTTTTTTTTCCGCTCCAGACTCACTTGCAAGTCATTGTTCTCTCAGGACCACATGTCTACACAGTTATGTCCCTGTTAGCACAGCCCCCTCCCCTCGGCACAGCCCCCTCCCCTCTGCTCCCCAAAGAAACAAATATGTCTGAGAGCCTCTTCCCGGGCAGATCGAGCACCTCTCTAATTTTAGCTTTGGAAATGCTAGGCTTTAGTAATGGTGCCGTCTAATATAACAATTCATACAACATTGTTGTAGGCTTAGACGAATCATAATCTGGGCAGTGTTATATGATCTGTTGTGACTTAATAACGAAACTGCAGCCTGACCCCGCACCGCAGGTACAAGCATTTTCAGATGATTTTTTTCATGATTAAAATTAATTAAAAGGTGCTGTAACTTTTTACTAACCGATAAAAATCAGCGAATTCTGATTAATTCTTAATAATGTAACAGTCTATTTGGCTTTTACATTCTTCCCTACTTTAACATATAAATTTATTGATTCCTAACACATTGGGCTTCAAGCCTGATTTTTTTTTTTTTACGAAGTTAAGCAGTGGTATTCTTATCGATACTTAGATAAGTGCTCCATATCGCATGGATATCTCAAATGTGGCATCGGTCCAGCATTAACCCGCACACTGCATATACTGCCGTTAAAATGAAGAACCTAGTATCTACGTATCTGGGTCAAATGGACATTTTTATATCGTTAAAATCGTTGGAAAATTTTGCGTCTGATAATCTTAGTTTGGCATTGATACCTCATTTTTAAAGGCGTCTATGGTAAAATTGGTAACGATGCGACTATTCTATCAACAGTTATTAAAAGAAACAGTTTTTCGTTATTTGTAGCAAAACATGAAAATGGTAGATACTAGGTTCTTCATTTTAACGGCATTATAGCAGAAAGATAACAGTGATGATATAGTCATACTCACGACAATTTAGGTACTTTCAGTTCCGTAACGCGGCTTAGATTCTGTCGCTCACACCTTGTTTGTTGGGCTGCTCCTGATCGATGGCGAGCAACCATGCATGCTCAAAATGTGGACAAACCAACTTATGAGCTACAGATCCTAAGCAACGTGACGGAACTGAAAATACTTAATTCAGCAGTGGTTACAATACTCTTGTACCAAGCAGGCATAATTAATTTAAGAAATAACGAAAATTGAGCTACTGAATCCCATGTCTCTCTTCCTGAGTTAGCTTGCCAGCACATCAAGATACATACACAACCAAACGCAAATCGTAATGGACAAGACAAGATCACTTCTAAATTTTGTTATCCAGATTCAAAATGACAAACGTCTAATCCTATCATGTTGATGGACGGTGTTGGAACAGGCAAACATTCAGCGCTTGACAATGTCAGATCTAATAATATATTCTAAACTCGGCCAGACATTTCTCGTCTTGCTTTCCCACGTCTTCCCCGCTTTCCTCGTCCGCTGAGTTTTTCTGTGCCATGTATGAATACTGAGAACTCTTGATCTGGAATTTCAGTGGTTAAATTCACAGTTTCCACTATTGAAAGTTTTACAGTTTTTGAGCAAAATCATATATAGAGAAAATGAAGGACTGAGGGCCTGTAGGCTAAATTACTACATCAAACTGCTATATCTTTTTCCCCGCGGACAATGAGTTTTAAGGTCGGAAAGTCGGAATCAGCTTAAAATTCTACATTCTTTTATTTCCACAGTCCTGTATTCCCACAGCCCAGTATTCCCACAGCCCAGTATTCCCACAGCCCTGTTTCCCATGATACACGTCCCTTGATGTTATAAATATGAATGCATATTTCATAATAATGCATGAGGCTGAATAATATAAGACATTTTCTTTAGTGACTTCGTGGGATCTCTTTTACACCCTTAGGTGGCCATATTTTGATCCATGTTCCATTGGGTATATCTAACCTAAATAATACCATCCAGTACTTTCTACTTCAGATCAGCATTATGGCTGAGACTAACCACCAGACTGTGTTGCTGTCATGATAGGCTGCCTCGAAATACGCATATAGGGACACTTTTTCATATGTGAGAATAAAGGACTGTGGGAATATAGGGCTATTTTAGCATAAAGATGTGGGGACATAGACATACTACTGTACATAGATCTATTTAGGGTTCACGTAGTACGACGATTGCTGTGAGATAGATTTCCAATCCCAGTTTGGATAAGAATATTATTGTGCAGCCTAAACTGAAGAATATTACATTAAGATTTTCCGCCATCGCAAAGTTTCTCATTTAAGTTTTATTAAACCCCACTCTCACATAAGTATATATTGACCTACGGGTTGTAAAACCTTCACAATTATTAACTTTTTCTGCTCAGTCCCTTTCATCTCTCATTTCCAGTCACTTCTTTTATGAAAGTGGGATAGCCGTATAGCTTTCATAACCATCTTTTGTATAAAATAAGACAAGACAAGATAATATAATATAAGATAATATAAGATAATATAATATAATATAATATAATATAAGATAAGATAAGAAAGGATAAGATAAGATAAGATACGTTTATTCATCCACAAGGGAAATGTGTCTTTGTTACAGTTATTACAATGAATATGTTTACAGAAATGAATAAAGAAACACACTCATGCGTGCAGATACTCCCATGTATACATGGATATGCACACATTGTCTTTTTCTCTCTCCCTCTCACCTCCCCCCCCCNCCCCCCCCCCCCCCCACACACACACACACACACACACACACATTTCTTTACTTCTCAACCACACAAATACACACCGCACATACATACATGTGTTTGAGACAGAGAGGTTCGATAATTGGATCATCATAGGTCTACATGGCAGAAACAAAAAGAGTCGCGTTGCACTCTCACTGAAAAGAGTGTACATACTGAACTGATCTGAAAACGGCACCACAGCGGCACAATGAAAATGTTTTATCTGCGGCACTAATTCAGTATTGATTATTTGTCTAATTACTTCAGCAAAACTGAATATCTATTTTCTTCCACAAATTAGTATTTAGAGTTGACAAATGTATTCTACATGGAGACGTTGTCAGCTATCATCGTTAAATTCCCGATGACAAATTAATATCGTTAATAAATGCTTAATGTTAGCATGTCCTGCGTTCTTGGTACAGTATTATAAACCTGCATGTAGTTAGTAGTTACAATATCACTCGAGGGCCTAAAAGAGGAATAGCATCGGAAGAGATGCTTGGCATTGAATGTCCTTTTCTAAACACGCATAGAGAGCCTTTGCAATATTTTCAACTTCTTTCTGTCACAGTGTGGCAGTGTGTTGGCGAGCCAAGGTGGGAACCACGATGATTCAAACAATAATATAAAATGTATTTGACAACAACAACAACAACAACAACAACAACAACAACAACAACAACAACAACAACAACAATAACAATAACAATAACAACAACAACAACAACAACAACAACAACAACAACAACAGCAACAATCAGTATCGTCTTTGTATCGATATCTGGTGCGGCAAATTAACGATGCTCAAGATTGAGTTGGTTTTTTTTTAGCTAAGATAGTGCCTAAATTCAATATGCCCTGAAAATGTGACTCACAACAAAAATAGAGCTAAATCTGTTTCTCTTTCATTATTCTCCAATGTTCGGTTCTTTAATATACGTAGCATCGCCACATGATAGGTTTTATGATGGTCCATCTCATCGCAGAAATCACTGAATATAAGGGCAAAAAATACAAGATTCCGTAAACATTTTAAATTTCATGACTGGGCTTTGAGTTGGAGTTTGAAATTCATATTGAAAGGGCTAAATCGTAGCTCAGAAGTGTACAGGAATAAGATGATAAAGCTGTAGTATTGTTTTGATTGTAAAATCCAGCCACAAGCCGCCCAACCACAAACAGTCCACCCAAAGACCAACTAGGCTACACACGGCTTTCAATAAACATTTTCACTGGGTTCTCGCAAAATATGAAAACTATGTCAATATTGAGAGTTCAGTAGTGAGAGACGGTGGAACTGAGAGATGAAAGAAAATAAATATTAAGAGCAGGGGAATGAAATTTTATCTATTATTTGTTCTGTAAAAAAAAAAAAAGTGTGTGTACTTGTTTACCGTACATGATATGTTTACCTTCGTCCTGTTCTTGTTAGATGTTCACTTTCGTTCATGCTTTATTCTCATGATTGTTGCTCATCTTTTTTCTCATAACTTTTGCTCATTTCTCTTTAGATATGATGTTTATCAGTGATGTTTCATCTGTCAAAGACCTAATGTCCCAAGATATTTATGTATCAAATGTGTTAAATTCGTATAATTTTTGGAGCTTATTTATCTATGTCCAGTGGATTTTTGTGTGGAGATTTTTTACCCTAACTGGAAAATGAGAACGAGACCTCTGACAATGAGACAAAAAAAATTAACCAGGTAAACCTTAATGGTTCATTTGAATTTAATGTCCCCGAATCATGAAAACTATTCAGAATACATTTTGTAGGTTACCAACTTTTTTATCACCGATATCTAATGCCTCGTTCATGGCTCAAGTCAGACAACTAGCGTTTCGTCAACAGGTCGCGTATTCTTTACACGGTAGCGTGTTTGAATGCACATGGATTGATGTTCCTGGAATAAATTTAATATTGTCACCGTAGCGGAATATTATTAATATGGATTCGATTTGTCCATCGGACCTGTTCTAATTTGACAGCTGATATACAGGAAAAGCTGTCCATATTCACAACTACATCCACAAATGAAACGGCAATCGCTGGATCATAAGATCCAGATTAATGGAAACATACCTAAACATGTTTATATTGGAACCAAGGAGTGCGCTCCAAAATTTAAAGGATCAAGCCTGCTGAGAAATTCGTGGATTCCCTTGCGCAAACCTATGATTCTGTTTCTCTGTCAGGCTATATTCAAATCTAAGTGAAAACGTTTAAACGTCCACCAAAAACATAATATTCAGAATATGCAATCTGACACCACCAGAACGTGCGATGTCTGATCTATGGTAGACAAAATCAACAAATTCCATCTGAGAACAACGTCCTGTGCAAATTGTCCTTGTTCCGTTTCGGAACCATGAGATACACACATTTCTACATGGAGTACGCGCGGGGAGATGTGCTCAGTTTTTCTAGACGTTAGCTAAAACATTTGGACGGTACTCTGGATAATGGAATTCGGCAAAGTGGCGGCCATCATCTACAGCTTCAAATTTGTTCGTGGAATTTTTACCAATGGCCTTATGTCGAAGGAGGATATGGTGGTATGTGTGCTAATAAATGAGGCAAAAATATAAATACAGCAAACATCATAGGCATGTCAGTCCACTCTTTGCTAGCTTCTCCGCATCAGTCGGAGCCATCTTCGTTGGGTTAGAGACTCATACTGCCGTAGTTTAGAATGTCGCAGGGACTGCCCATAGAATATGAGGACCGCCCCTTTCGTTCACCCGACAAACGTAGTCATGGTTTTGCACTCCATATAGCTTGCTCAACGGAAAGCTGGGAATTCGGCACTGGAAAGCTAAAGGCCTTACCCGCCTTCTCTTCCTCTCCTCTAAAATGAATAGCAGCTTCCTNGGGGGGGGGGGGGGGGGGGGGGGGAGAGGAGAGGGAGAGGGGAGAGAGAAGAGAGAGAGAGAGAAAGAGAGAGAGGGGGGGGGGAATCCCGACCACTGTATTGAACATACCGTATAGTCTGTGTACTAGTCAAGAGTTACGAATTGCCGATTACATCCTCACAGGTTTCTTGCCTACAGTAAAAATGATTTCCTCTCGCCTGTGAAGTATCCTTCGCTATGTGTGTGTATAATGTCTATAGAGTGCGCTTAGTAATCACAAGAGATTACGGTTGATATATCATAAATGGTTTCACAGAGGCAACTAATCTCGTCCTCCTCCCCGGAGCCATCTCAGACCTGAAAAACCTTCTCATTTTAGTTGACCAGAAAAAAATGTGTCTTTGAAAATCGGTGTAGTGCAAGATGGAAACGAAGCGTTAAGTAGCAGAAGTGGTGAGTTAGCAGATGCAAACAGATGCTCTCATAGGCATTACAGTCCAGCCATATCACTTTCTTTCCTTTATCTTTTTACTCTCTGCATTTGTCCTCTTGAGCATTTCCACCTTTACTTTATCCTATGTATGCATCGTTTGTGTCCGTTCCCTCCCACCTTTGAGAATACACTTCCCATCAAACACAATACACTTCCCCACCCACCCCCACCCCTTTCGCGCTCCACTCCTCGACCACCACATAATTATTCGCCAAACCTGCCGTCTTTTAACAACAACAACAAAAAACAACACATGATATGCAATACAATTTCTATTGCATATGTGCCTTTTTGTCAAAAGAGGGCAGCAATATTTACCTATGTCTAGCTTTTTGACTTCCTCACTCATCTTTTATAGATCTAAATCATTAACTGCGTTCGTCCCTTTCACCATAATATTATCGACGAGGTCCACATCATAATTATTATGACACGCGGGAAATAACTAGTAAATCTCGGAGACAAGGGAACCATTGAGACAAGAGAATTTTGCCTCTGTATCCGAGGTCTTGTTGAAAGTAAGGTCAGTTTTCTTTCCCCTGACAAAAATTATGAAAGGGGAATGGGAGTACATAATAATTACCTCTCTTGAACGAGGATTTTGAATTATGCCGTTTTAAGCGAGGTCACGTTGTATCAAGGTCGTTGTAAATGAGGTATAACGTATAATGAATAACCTTCTCTTCCTTTCTCCCTCCCTCTCTCTCTCTGCATATACCAGTTAACTCAAAGAAATTTACTTCATTCGGTCCAATAATTTCAAGCGTTAGAGACGGACTGAGGTAAAATTTTAAGAATACTACAGACAGATTTGTATAATCTACAATTATTGGAAGTTTCCCTGAGTTATTTGTTATATATATGTTACTTCAAATGAAATAAAAATGTCAAAATTAACATGCCAAGCCAATATTTTAGATGCCCAGTGTACAAGCTAATAGGTATGCCTTTACATTCTTAGTTGTGAAATAACCATAGCTCTTGGATAAGTTAAGACTTGTAGCATCAGCAGACAGTGTTTATCCGTTAATGTGTGTCAGATCTGAAGTTCATAAGATTTGAACTATGAATGTTATTAAAATTCGAAATACGTGAATTTTTGCAGGGTAACCCCATATACTCATATTATATTGCCGACTCCGTCTAGATGCAAACCATTGATTCACAACTTTGAATTAATCGCAATATCCTGCAGATTACTGAAAATGACCACTTTTCATGAGAAAGTTTGTGAATAATGGTTTCCCATATTGCAGTCTATCTAGGAGTAGTTTTTATGATATATCATAAGGATTCTTGTGATGAATTAGTATCCATTTATTGATTCTTAATAGTACGGCTGTTTTTAATCAGACTAACTTTTGCGCTAATCTGAAGTCGAAGACTACTCACTCGTGAATCTTAAGTAGTCCAGAGTGAAAATAATTATTACTGTCTCTATCAAATCCAGGATTATATCGATCTGAAATGTATACATCTTTGTTTGGATTTAGTTACAGCCACTGGCATGACTGCAGTATAACAGTTAGGTCTACAAGACTACCACAGTCATCATCCGCTTAATGGCAGTGCTCTATAACAGAACCTTCGCTTACTAATAGAATTTTTCAGATTACAGAGTATTGTATTCTTTTGATAAAAAAAAGCAAAACCACCATATAATAAAAAACTCCTGTTCATCGTGCTTTTTCCTTCTTGCTGAGGTGTTGCAGTGAACTGAAGGTGTCTCTTTGAATGAGAAAAAACCGGCTAAGATACAGGTTTCTACCTTAAGCAAGCTATTCTCAGAGAAAAATATCAAAGGAATTGTCTCCTCTGGACCAGACGTCGAGATCGGCCCATCTCATGCAACTCTGCTCACGGCACGTAACTTCTCATTCATCTTTTGTCACTTTTGCACATGTCATTTCACTGGGCATGTTCAAGATGTTATTATCTTGTTCGCATCTCTCATTGAGATTTTATGCGCCGTCGTGATCGATATTGCAATTAAACAAACCTGAGCTTGTTTTGATTTCGCGTAATTGATCTAATGAATGATGTGTTATATATGATGTTAGTTTAACAGTATTTGTTTTCCATGTTCTGTTATTTGACAACTCTGCAAATATCTTCTTTGAACTCTGTGAAGTTTGAACCCTGTCTAGTACCAGATTCTCAGGTCATCTCCAGATGTAACCTAACCTCATCATCTGAGCCTTTGGACCTCGGCGCCATGGCCACGTTTGTTTGATCCCTGCATGTGAACAAAAGTAGCTGTGCCCTTCTAAGCCACGATGGTATGTGTCTCTTAGCAAGCCAAGATGGCTGCGACTGATGAGGAAGAGCCACAGTGGGCTAACTTGCGAGTTGTGTTTACTACAATTATATCTTTATCTCATCTACAAGCATACATATTTACAATGACTCTTGCTACATCCTCCTCCGAAAGAAAACCGTTGATTAAAATGTTCCGCTAACAAATTCGAAGATGGTGGCAGCCATTTTGCCAAACTCCTACATTCGGTGTACCGCTATAGATTAGAAATTTCTAACGAAATTCTAGGAGTTTCCCTTTCTTCCCAGCCAGCTAGCCAGCCATGAACCTACTTCAGTTTTTTTCATAGTCAGTATGGAAATAATTGGTGTCCTCTATGAAGAATAATTGCTTCGCCTGGAGTCGAATGTTTTTGTCTTATTCTGTTGTTGAAAGCTGTCCTGTTATCGTTGTGGGTTGCCCGAATTTGATACTGGATACACCAGGGCATACAAATCTCCGCGGTTTTTGACAAGGATGCAGTAAACCATACGCTAAAGTGATCTAACTGCAGGTAAGTCCTCTAATTAGAAAGGAATGGAGAATTTGTGCAGTAACTTAAGGTGGCAAGAATAACTACCGGCGATATAAACTTACGGTGATGTGAATGGCCACCGCCACAGTGCATGAAAGGAATTTGGTGGTACTGGAGAGTTGCAGTGATATAGTGCATCACCTTCGATCTTTATTGTTCCAAGATACCGTGGTGTCATTGCCGTTCTGCCAAGGCTATAGATTATTTAACCTCTAAATGATCTCCAACTGCGACCAAATGAAAAGAGGAATGATAAATGATCTATTTTACGAGTATGACATGCAGATTAGTCAAAGTTCCCCCCATTATTATGCATAAACCGTAATTCGGCATTGGAAGCTACAACTTCGGCAGTTATTACTCCTGCTCTCTACTTTCCATTGTCAGAGAAATATGATTGGCTGGTATATGTTACATTAGCCTTCTTGGCTGATGTATCTTTTTATTTTCGGAAGCGATAATTGCTGCCGCACACTCTACTTTTTTGCTCAAACCAGGGCTGCGTTTGTTTGGTCCTTGCAGCTTCTCGACAGGGACCGCTCTTTTATTCTGTAGACAGTCCTTAGCAGAGGAAGAATCAGTCTCTAAGCAAGCCAAGATGGCTGCTACTTATGCCGAAGAGCAATAAAAAAAATGCCCTGATGTGAGAGTGGCTTTCCTATACTTATAACTTTCTCATTCATTAACAGTCTCACCATCATTGATTCTTGCCTCATCCTTCCCAACACAGGGCAGTTGATAAGACGTTCCATTAACAAATCTCAAACCATAGATGGTTGCCCCCTTGTTGCCGAGCTCTCTCTGCCAGTGATCGCAAAAGACGTCACATTTCTAACAAGCCTTCAGTAGTGCACCCTTCCTCACCGTGATTGGTGCGCACCAACCAAAAACGTTTATAGAAGTCAGAGGTGAACTTCATTGGAGTTGCCTAAGTATGAACGCTCAATACGAGAAAAAATAATTGATACAAAAAAAAGTCATAAACTGATGACATGTATCTCTTATAGTTAGTCAAACACTGATTTCACAACCGTAACAACATACATCTTGAACACATAAACTCGCAGGCTGGTCTGCTACCGATAGTACTACTTGCTGCTACAACAGCTAGGTGATCCAGTATCATTACTTATACTACAATTACTATTTTACCACCATTACCACCACCACTGCTACTAGTGTTACCAATACTGCTATTATTACCGCCATTAGCATACTGTTATTAATACCAGTGCTATGACCACCGCAGTACGACCGCTCCGAGTATTTCTATTGCTCGTATTACTACAACCAATGCTTATAAATTATGAATTACTCGTATTATAAAAAGTAACTGTGAGTACATGGTCTATTGGCATTAGGCCAACACAAAGCGAAATGCGTGACCTTTATCGTAAACAGAGGCCTAGCAATTATCACGGCATGGTGTATTTACTTTAGAATGAAAGCACATTATTGTTGGGACATGTTTACATGGGCACGTAACGCACGTTTAACACAGGGGCCCCCAACCTGGAATACACATAATAAAGTACACATTAGAGTACGCCACACAAATTCCAAACNGTAGGGGGAAGGGGGAAGGGGGATGGAAGTTACACATTGAGTGTATGTCATGATAGGAGTTAAAGTCGGATCTTATTTTACTTCTTTCAGATCAGTGACCATCTGCTTAATCCTTGCATTAGATTCACATTGCGTGAACAACGGTGAACACAAAAACTAATATTTGGCGGGTGTCTCGTTGTAGTTACCACGGTACGTTACTTTACACAAGGATTATGCGTCCGGCCAAGATGGGTGATTACAAGGGTTTTTTGGATTGAATAATGTCATTAAGGGGTATGCCGACCAAGAAAGGCTGGGAACCCTTGCTGTTGCCAACACGGACTTTTGAATCCCTTGTCTTCAGGCTCTTCCATAAAATCGTAGTTGGAAAACAAGAAAGAAACATGTTCTATCTCTCCCCCGCGCCCCACCCTCCAACCTTCCAGCCCACTGTTTTTTGCTCTCTCCATTCATGATCAAGCTTGGCATTTAGCCTTTAACAGAAGCACTTCCGGTCACGCGATTTCTGTGACCTCTCACAAATACTGAAACGGACACAGTATTTGAGTCTGGCGAATTCGATCTTTTCACAACACGGTGAAACAAATAATAACGTTGGTTTAGATTTTGTTTTGTGTATTGTGGTTGCTTCCACTTCCATGCCCGTTAAACAAATCGTTTGAGTAAAGGAATTAAGTTACAGTTTCTCCAGCCAGGAGGGATCCTCATTTTTTTCGTCCGTTTTTTTTTTAGAATGAATGTCTTAAAAAATATATTGTACTATGGTCTCTAAATCCCTTCAATTATTTCGACGAGAAAAAGAGCAACGACAATAACAGCAGCATCAGGAAGAAGAAGAAGAAGAAGAAGGAGAAGAAGAAGAAGAAGAAGAACAACAACAACAATAACAACAACAACAAGAATAACAACAACAACAACAACAACAACAATACGGTAACAAAATCAACGACGACAACAACAACAACAACAACGGCAACGACGACGACGGCGATATCAATAACAAAATCAACACAAGACAAACAACGCTACAGCGAGAGACGTTTCCTCTGACTCCTAAGTAGGAAACAGTTCTCAGAACAAAAAATATTAACCACACTTTCCCGATGCCACCAACAAACAGTAAAAATTCCACAGTCGGCATTGGTGGGAAGGTTGGCCATTATTTGACTCTTCTTGACCACGTTTACTTATCAGTCGAACTTCACCACTCAACATTCAATCAAATCTTCGCGTTGCCGTTTGCTTAAAGCAGTCTGGTTCGCTAATTAGATTTTTTTCTCCGTGATATTTCTAAATTGGCCTTAATGTGACATCAGACATAATTACGGCTTGTCATACCTGTCCTGCCCACTTTCAGCAAGTGGTGTCCGCTTTGTGTTTTAAAGACATTTAAGAATATTCAAAATAGCGGCGTTTTCATGCCAACAAAAAATAAATCTTGACAATTTCAACATTTTTCTACTACTTAAAGCATGCCGATAATCTTTCCATTAACAGGTGATAAGGTCATCAGTTTGTTCAACTTATCTTGACATCACATATTTAATGACTGATCTATCTCTAGTTTGAGCGCAAATTTGTTTTCAACTTGAATAAAAATAATTTAACAATACTTAACTTCGTTCATAGAAGAACAGTCCAAACAACAGTGTGGTATGTGGACTCACACACTTTACAAACGACAAATGACGGGAGAGATCAAAATCAAATAAAAATCAATCAATCAATCAACCAACCAACCAACCAACCAACCAACCAACCAACCAACCAATCAATCAATCAATCAATCAATCGCACGTTTATGGACTAGAAAAATCACATACAAGTTTTGCAGCTCAGGTCGAGTATCCTGTATCTCCTGTATTTCCTGTTCTAAAATGTCCTCATGAGCTGACAAACCTCAAACCACAAACTTTTGGACTGGCCCCCTAACATTCATGTTACGTTCTACTGTATTTGGAGGACTGTTTTATTCAAAGGTAGTGATTGAACGCGCTTTGATCAATGTGGAATCAGTAGCGAAGGGGGCTCAATAACTGACCTTTCCGAAAAGCTAAAAAAGCTTCCCATGTGGCTGAGCTTCCCATGTGGCTGAATTAGGTCAGCCGATGCCTACTAGATTTGTTGTGCTTCGCACCTCTGTTTTCTACTCACAGTGAATTGTCTGAATAACTGTAAGCATTACTTTGTCATTCACGCGTTGGAGCCTCACTTGTCGGCCATGACAAATGCGGAACTGTTTAACCTTGCTGCCTAATTCGGAGAGGTGTATTAAACAACCGTTGATTCCAGTCAGATTCCAAACTTATACTAGTCGATCATGGCCTTCGTATTGTTGTGCAGAGTTTTGCTTTGCTTATTCCATCATCAAACCTTTGTAACCTCTCTCGGCTTTAAGCGGTTAATGGGGGAAAATTTATGTCCTTACCATGGAGCTATAAAGAACACTGGAGTGCGTATCACGTGATTTTGGCCATACGAGGTTGAAGACAATAGATGCCATCTTGGCTAGGGATGAGTGCAGCGGCGAATGAAGGCGGAGAGAGGGATTTTCAATTTTGTTTTTCACCAGACTACGTCGTAACCATGGTACAGACCTGCTGTGAACTGCAACAACAGATGTACCAAGGAAACTTTACAAAGAACCTAGCACCACCACAGTACGATACTAAAACTGCTGTTTATTTATTACTATTGTAATTGTTTATTTATTCTTTAATTTCCTAACACTGTATTTTATTTACCACTTGTAATCGCCACCACAAAACGAAAGCCTAGCTAGAGATAGAGATAGAGAGAAAGAGAGAGAGAGAAAGAGAGAGAGCGCTAGATAAGGGTAGGCCTACTAATACTATAGGCAGCAAAGCAGCCGCCCGCTCGTACCTTGCACAGTGTTGCCACTCGTAGGGATTTTCCCCTACTGTAGGGGAAAATGGCTTTTCGTAGGGGGTAGGGGAACCCTACGGGGAAAACTGTCAAATGTAGGGGAAAGAGATCATAAGATTGGACACAACATTGCAAAGAATAAAATGATGGCCAATCATACACTTCGCGCGTAGGGGAATGTAGGGAAAAATTAGCCTCGTTGTAGGGGAAAACCATCAGTCCAGAGTGGCAACACTGACCTTGCCCTAAGTCGTCCGCCATATTAGTTGCGCGCCGGCGGTGTACGCGAAAAGGGGTGTACGCACTCCAGTGTTCTTTATAGCTCCATGGTCCTTACAAAGGGGAGAAAAAGGCCGGGGATGGGTTTGCAGAAAAGAAAGGAGATCGAGCATAGAATGTCCCAAAAATATACAACAGAGATGACTAAATAAGGAAGCTATCTAGTGGCTATGATGAATCCTGTCTTACCCTCAGTGATGATGGAAGTGGTAGAATGGACCATTCTAAGCCAGATGATCACAACGTTGCTCAAGTATGAAAGTCTTCATGTGGAGGTAACAGCAGCCTGAAACTCAGTTGCCCTCGGCGGCTGCTCATGATATGTATGTGGCCACTCACCATGTTCAACCCTGTTATCATTTCTCAGTGTACAGCAGGACTCCACGATCTTGAACCGTATGCACGGTAGTTTCCCATTAACTTTCCTCCGCTTAATATCCATTTTCGATTAAGATTTCGCTTTACTCCTGAAACTGAATTTTTGTTCTAGGGTTAAAAAAAAACTATTAACATCCAGCTGCAAGATCCCGGTCTCGCTTGTCGCCGTGAATTTTCAATTCTTTCTTTTCTAACGGGACTGCTTATTTCCACTGAACGAATATGAACGTAATTAACGATTGTCCCCATTAAAATCAAGCCTACATGAATGTGTCTGATAACAAAGCATAGGAAAGCCACTTGGCTGTTACGACCGGCGGCATACTTTTTGATCAACGACAGCAAAATTACAATGTATTTATATTTTCTGCACTTATCTCCCCACTTTACCCTGGATCGTTGGCTAAGATCAGGTATCGGCTAAAATCCCTCTTTTCTCATCTTCTGAGGCCCGGACTGGTATTTTAGCCAGATAACACTGATAAAACCCACACACTTGTCCTGAAGTTCTGATTCCTGGTTCCTCAAGTCCTGTACATGAAACGTTACTAACAAACACGTCGCAATCTTGGAATTATGGATTGGATCATGGCTTCAAGTTCCTGAGATCCTGTGGCATCACCATCAAATCCTTGAATACAGTGCAGTTTTTAAGTTCCAGGGTCCATCATATTTCTCTCCTTAAGCCTGGTATGTTGCCACGAGTCTCTTAAACTGCGCTGTCCTTTCTTTACCGTCGGAAGGCAAGCCCTGCCTACAACTGGCCATGGCCACTGTCTCAGTTCGAGTGGATTTGCTTTTATATTTCAAATAAATGTTTTTATACCAAGTTTCTTTACTGTGACGTTCGGAGGGTTCGTAAAGAGCCATTTGTCAAGTTTCTATGTGGTATGAAATGTTTCACTCGTGAAGTCTGGTAAAATTGGGCTCCCATGTGAAGGTTGCGATTAAATTCAAAATGTGAGGTGTCCTATCATGTCTAGTCTCTCCTTGTATACCCAGGGAGAGCCTTTAAGACCCTAAACCTTAAAATGTCGTTACCATCCATGCAGATAAGGATCTGGCCTCAGGCGTTTTTTACAGATGACGTCTTGTGGTGCTGATGTTGCTTTGGCCGCTGCTGACGTTTCTTGATGTTCTTGTTGTTGATGTCGTTGTTGCTTTTATCCCATACATGTATTCATTCTGTAAGGACGTGGTAATGGCATGAAATCACAACAGCCCACAATGAAATTGCCAAAACCTTTTTTGAGGGTCCATCGCTAGGCTGTGTGAGACAATATAATTTTGTCATGTTATGGATCGTTGTCTCATGGGACAATTTTAGGAAATGTTGGATATTTTTAGACATGATGGAGCACCAAAATGTGCCTCATGGAAATGAAAACATAGGCTGGTAATTTGACACCACGGTCTTTTCTCGAAGCCCTGCCCTTTCCTCTCCAAGTGAAATGCTAAAAGGCCGCAACCTGGGATGCATGTTCACTATACATCGTTAGTGCAGAAAGCCCAGGTCTTCTCGTTATACATAGATTACTTGGGTGTGGGATTTACATCATGGCAAGTTAGACAACCCCCTGTGTACTCCGTCCACCTCAGATAGCGCAGCATATGAAGGCTGATTGTTCCCGTCACCTGCTAATTCCACACTTCGCTGCCTTTTCGCTGCCGTCGATTTTGCCTGCCTGATGCTTTATCAACATTCCAGAGATTGAATCTAGCCGTTCAGACTGCGGTTCCTCACCATGAGATGGTCATTAATGACGGCAAGTATTTCCCATCTGTCCAGTTTAAACTTGCCATCAATCATAGCTTCTTCTATAACTGCAAAAGCCCTCTCATTTCCCATGACATCGTTGCCTTAATGTCCAGGATACTGGTATGTTCTTGTTACTCTGGAGGATGTTCTTGACAAGCTCTGAGACTCTGATACTATGATCATCCTTGGTGTTGGTGTTCCGGCAGAGCTGCTGTTGCTGCCTCAGGCTCTATCATCATACTGGATATTACAGTGGCATAGGTACCACTCTGCTCCGCAATGTTTCTTCGTCCACGAGTTTCACAGTTTATATTTTGAAGTGATCAATGATTTGTCCGCAGCGAATGGGAATGGACAAACTGCCACTCTTGAGGGACAGGTTTGCGTAGGGACTCGAAATATGCCGTCTTACAGAAAAAGACAATATGCGCCAAAATGACAAGGAAACGTAATAAAGTGTCGCGTGGCGTCTTTCTCCATCATTAATCAGTGGCGCACGTAGTTGGCCATTTCAGAAACTAGGAAGCTGCTGGAGAACAACGCAGATTAAAGACATAGAGCACAGAGCTCTGAACAAAGTGCCATAAGTGAATTTGACCATATTGGAGAGTATACGCTCATTTTCCGTAAAACAGTATAAATTGGTCCTGGTGTGGGAAAAAAGCTCTAAAGAACGTGATGTCACTGGATCCGAACATGACAAGACACAAACACTGTGACTAGGTAAACCTCCTTTCTTTTGTAAAATGACGCCTATTCCGTGCAGGAGCTGGTAGGTATGTCGTGCCCTTTCGGGCTTAGCGTTGATTTCAGCAAATTCACATCTGCCATTGTAAATGTTATTAGTTTATGCTATTGTTCATTGTTTATTGTCATTGTGTCTTTTGGACACTCATAATTATGTCATTGTGACATGAGCTGTAAAGTTCCTGAGTTCTTGAGACATAAAATGGTCGAAGAGTCGGTGAATCCCATGATTTAAGGCGCTAATATTAGCAGGAATACTTTTTTCAACCGTTTAAAACTACCAGGGTGACAACAGAACCTCTCTATTTCTGTCAATGAATCAATAACAGACATTCATTACCGTCTTCTCACATCAGTTATCCATCCACTGGTGGGGCAAATATATGACACAAATTAGGAGCAATGTCAGTGCTCCAACTTGGCCGTACTAAGGTGACAAGAAACATTACAGGGGAGTTGCAGCGTTTACACCATGGATGGAAGAGAATTTGCTATCATCTACAGTGCACTTGTGTTTAGTATGCTTCCATCAGGAAATCGTTTAATTTGATGAAGTCGGAATAAGAGGAGTCATGTGAAAGATACAAAAAATATTATGGATAGAGCATTTCTGTATATTCCTCATTCCATGGATTGAGGGCAAAAATGTTGTATGTTCCAAATTTGTAAAAAAATGCTCGGAGACATCATGTCAAATTCCGTTACAAATATCAGTTTTGTAAAGCTGGACACTTTCTTAAGTCTAAATTTGTACTGCTAACTAGCTGATAGATTTATGCATATTCTTCCCTTTCCTCTTCAAAGTGTTTAACATGTTAATAGCTAACGATGTACATCCTCAACGCCGGCATTGCATAGGCTGCATTTTCTCTCATGATATTCTACGCCAACATTGTCTTTCTTTTCCTACAAATAAACCATGCTTAGCTAGCCTATACTTAGTCATATCAAATTCTCCGTTTTCCTCTAACAAGTGTATAAACAAGGTTCTATTTTCCATAGTCTTCTAATCGCCGCTTATTTTTTACCTTTGTTACTGCTACTAGCAGTTGCTTTATACTCCTGGATAGCTTTATCTTGAGGTCTTCTCTTCAGTTAAGCGGTATTAAAATGAAAATGGCGGTGAGCCTTTTCTATTAATTTTTTTTAAAATGTTAAATCCCCGACTTTTAATATAATGTAGATCAAAACAGATGGCACAAAAAATATTTTTGGGCGGTTCATACACACAGAAAACATGCTGAAACATGCATTCCACTTATTTATTTTTTCCCTATCTTGGACACAGTTTCAAAATACATGTAGTTCTAACCTTTCTGAACTGGATCAAGGCTGTCAGCCGATGTAGGGTCAAAATAACAGCTGAGCTGCAGAGGTTCCAAGAGGGGGGCTAAAGTGGGAAGACGATTTTTGAGGAGAGTGGTGAGCCATGTAAGCGTTGTATCCTGGCAGTGCTCGCCCACTCTACCTCACATTACCAGCTGTTCTTTGCTGAATAACAAGTCATGATTTTCATTCGATCTTCCCGAAACACTGACAAAACAGAAGCTTTCTACTTACTTACACTGGACCAACCGTCGCCCACTCTTTTAAAAATTTTTTTAATGCCTAGAACATGGCTTGGTGAGCAGATCTGGCGTTCCTTACTTTGGATTTGTATAAATGTATAGCCCATGTACCACAAAAGTGGTCTGGGTTCATTTTCGATAAACTTGTTAAACTTGTTAAACTTGTTAAACTTGTTAAACTTGTTGTTTACCTCATAGATCATTTTCTAATCATGAAGCCTGTTTACCAGTAACTATAAGTATTATTCAGTATTCACACTTTCAAGGCTCACTCTCAGGCCTTGACAGATACGTGACTGTTTACATTTTGTCTTGGATAGCTGATTCGGAGAAGTAAATTTCAAGGACAATAAACAACGGCGCAGCCATGTTACGAATCTTGCCCACTATCACTATATGCTATCTTTCACTTACTATAGCGACGTGGCCATTTTTTTTTAATAGACAGTTTGGATGGGGAAAATGTGAACGGAATGCTTTTCCAGGCCGGAATCTAACCCAAGGCGTTTTAATCCTGCTACTATTAGTAGTATGATGTCAGTAACAGCGATGATAATGAGGTCTGTGGAGCGCCTGCCATGGTCATAGGACGCGATTAATACATTACGATAACTATTATACAGTTTTGTACTTAGGCGTGCAATCTTCCAACTCAAATCCAAAGAGAGATGAAACATGATTGCACATAAAAAAAAAAATTCGGTGTAATACTCACTTCACTTAACTAAAACGACCCTCACCCGGAAACGTCGCATAGATCTCATTAGCTGTGAGGTCTGTGCAGCTTCTGCGAGAGCGATAGGTCACATGCCAAGGGAAGTTTATCATTACAACTAATGCTACATTTTGTCATTTTAAGTGCAACGATGTCAAATCCAAAGTTAAGTAGCGCCAGATCTGCTCAAGAAGCCATGATCTAGGCATACAGGTTCCATTCTCTTTATCAGTTTACATGGAACATGCCGTGATGTGCAACTCTGCTGCAGCTCACTTTGGATTTGTAAAATTACGATATGACGATGATGATAAATTTCCTTGGCATGTGACCATAGGGAAGCGCGCAATGATCTCATTATGAAGAATAATGGAAAGAAAAGGACGTAAGGAGAAACGGTACGAGAAAAAAATTAGGTGAAGAAAAAGTAGGCAAAGCTAAGGGAGGTAGAGGAGGAAGAGGGGGAGGAGGAAAAGGAGGAAAAGGAGGAGAAGAAGTAGGAAATGCAGAGGAAATCCCACCTTTATGCTAGGTTATTTTATAACAGGAAGAAGCTTAACAAAAAACATTTTGATAACAAGACGAGGGATATAAGAAACAGGGAGGAATGTCGAAAGACTTCGACAACACTTCTTGTTATAATGACCAGAAGTCATTAAATAATGCTAAACTAATACTTAAAAATGCTCAAGCATGGCCAAGGAAAAATGAGAGTTAGCAGTATTAAAATAAGGCAACTCAAAAACATTTTTAAAAAATCTTAAACAGTCTACGGCCCGGATCAATCAGGCTGGCCTTGAGATACTCCAGCCGATACAACATCCATAAATGACACATTTCCTTTTATGCTATGCTTCACACGGGTCTCATTAAAGAATACAAATTTCTCTCGTAGTAAGCTGCGGGATAAACCCGGACTGTTTACGGTTCCAAAAGAATATGGTGCAGCTCTCCCCTCCAGGCAATCATTATGGGATGGTTTACAATCACAGAACATGCTATCTCCACATATGGAGTATTGGTGATGTTCCTTCCACTGACAAGCTGGGCTCCATGGTTATGTGCGAGAATATTTTTGATTGTGATCCACGCCTTGGTGAAAAAAAAATGGGATGGCACTTAGCTCTAAAGCTCTGAGATTGAAATATTACTTCAACCATACTGTTTTAATGAAAGAAGTAAACGGAAATTTTATTTGTTTCTCTTAAACAAGAGACAGAAAGACAGAAAGAAAGAAAGAAAGAAAGAAAGAAAGAAAGAACGAAAGAAAGAAAGAAAAATTAGTGGAGCTGAGCGGAAACAACGGTGGAACATTTACTCTAAAAGATATTGAAAATAAATAAGATTTGCTGCATATTAACAAGCTAGGAGATTTCTACAAATTTAATTAGTATAAATGTATGCCTCGACTTTGCATAGTTCTCTCAGAACCGTCAATAAAATTTAGTTTAAGTTATGTATTTACAAGTCACTACGGGCAAAAGATACACTGACATAATAAACTAAAATAAAATACTGATTGGTAATCACAGTAATGTAAATGAATTCCAAATGTCATCCATTCATTTAACAAACACTGCTTTGTAAAACATTAATAGATATAGTCTTTTGTGTCTGAGCCCTTCATGTGTAGATAAACTTGAGCTAGACTCTAGAATTGTATGTATCGGAAGTGTTACTACAAAAAGACTTATGTGTACAGTGAGATGCAGAACACTGATCTTTTCTGTCATAACAGGACAACTAGCTATTTACAGCTTAAACGTATTCTCTGTGTTCAACATGATTTTTTACAGTGTACATTGACACCCAACCAAGGAAGTGTTTGTAATGACCTGATGATATTTTGATTTCTACAGCTGGGAAAAATGTAATCGTAAGCTGGACTTGTATAGACAGAACTGCAGTTATTAATAAATAAGAGATAATAATAAAAAAAAAGAAAACATCAAAGCTCAGGAAATCACAGATCTCCATTGAGAAAATATGTCCTATCTGACAATGCGCCGGTCTTGATCCGGCAGATTACCTTTAAGCTCTGAGTATCAGAATATGGGGCAATGGCTGGCTCAGATTTTTGTTTTGCAATACTACGATAAGGAAGCTGTACTGCGGAAATAGATCTGCATGACTTTGGACTTATGGTAGTTGTGAAAAAAAAAAGTATTTCTTTTTACTCAGGCTAAAGGCAGGCGTAAAAGAAAAGTTCTTCTTTTCACTTAGAACGAACTGAGACCGTAGCCAAACCCCACTCCCTTCTCCGTCTTTACAGAGAAAGTCTTAAGCAACACAAATCTGTCCTCAGCACACAGCGGCAAATTGTATTCGAATTCAGCATTAAAAATGATTCCTATCCTCTGAAAAGTAGCCCCAGACTCTTCCTTCCCCCCTTCCCCCCACCCTCTCTTCGAAACCACGATAGCGCAGAAGAACGTAGACGTTAACTGACACGAACCTGCCTTTTTTTTTTCTTAAACCAAAGTCAGACTAACTGTAGTACAGCTTGGTGCAGATGACTTACGTCTCTACATTATAACATTAGCAGAGGAAGATGATTCACGTCGTTACAGTCACAAGCAATCTGCCTATTTCGTTTAAGTGAGTTTTTTCCAGGAGAGGAAAAAAAATCTGTATTAGATAACGTGAGAAAATTATGCCAATCTCAAGCTTTGGAGCTGTTTTTAAACTTATCACTTTTTGACTTACTTTGTCTGTGATATTTGATGGATGTACTGGGTTGTAACAACACAAATATAGCACTACCAAAATTTCACAAGAGGCTTGTTGTTATTTGTAGTTGTGCCAATCGGCTTTTGGCCAGCTTTTGATCACGGTATAGAAGTAAAAATTAAAAGAAGGCAACAATAATTTGAACTGCGATTCTTGAACGCCATAGTCGCGTGATTCACCTGCCGTCTCGCTAGCTGATTCCAATGATCGCAGTCTCTCATTGGCTGGCCAGACACAGTATGCGTGGACGTGCACACAGGCTAGCGTGTTTACCGTATTACACGGTATGATGATAATTTTGGTGTGACGGTCGCATAATAGGCCTACCAACTTGAGGTAAAAACAAGTACAAGTATTTCAGAATAACAGCTACCACGCAGTTATTGTTGGGTTCAGCTATACTTTCGATTTCCCGCTGAGCAAGATGAAGCCGCGCCACTGAACAACAATAAACGCACGTATTGTTGAGTTTCTCTTGCTTCTCCACTGCCCTCTGTCAGTATGTATCCATGTACTTTGGCCTATCATTTCTACATGCAAGAGGAAAAACAAAGACAATATTTGGCTACCGCAAATATTTACCCAAATTTCAGTAAAATTCATAAGTGTTTACTGAAATTACAGATTACGAGAATCTTTTGACAATAGAGATGGTAAGGATAATGTTTGGTGTCAACAACTACAACGAAGCAAGAACCTCAGACAGCAACAATAAAAGCAAAAGTAAGAGCGTTAGCACCAACAACAATATATATATAAACAACAACGTTCATAACAACAATAAAAACGACAACGACAATAATGAAAACTATAGGAGTAACTAAACAACAATTGCGACAGCTTATAAAAACAACCACCACCACCATCATTACCACCATCAAAACAACAGCTGAAATCATCATAAAAGCAACAGATGCAAAATCACAGGAACAGCAGAAAAAAAGCAAAACAATAACAATGAGAAACTGTAGTAGCAAAAAACGTCACTCACTGACATTTGAGTTCGGTGAATTCAAAGCCACGATGAGCCACTTATTTCAAATTGACATTGAGGGTGATTGTGACCCGAGCAAAATTCGGGTTTCTACTCCGCTGCTAGTAATGGGATTTGAGAAAACAGGAAGAGAGCATTATCTGGACACATGTGAAGGTGTGAAGATTCCGGATTTAGAGACAGATAATAGGAGTCGTTAAGCTGTGAAGGTCGCGGATGTTTAGAATTGGGGTGTTACTAAATTAGTGAGCAGAGCATGAATAACATAAACTTATCCCTTTATTAGCATGTCGCCTCAAGAAAATATTGCCACTCTTAACGATTTTCCGCCATGGTCGAGTAAAAGGCTCTACGAGGAGCCATTTCCTTTAAATCAGGGTAAATGGCTTAACGAAAGTCATTCTCCTCTTTGTGGGAGAAAATCGCTTTTCGTACGTTGAGAAAGTTGTAAAATGTAGGAGTGTAAGATAAGATAGAGATACCCGGTTTTCTTCTTTTTAACATACGATTATATGCGTTTTTTCTATTAAATTTCGCTCAACAACGTGCATAGGGAAATGTCAAGGGAACAACAAATTCAGTCTCCCTGGTCGGAGAAGCAAATGACCAAAATGGCAACATTAACTCTCACAGGAAGCCGAGAGGAAGAGAGAGGTGCAAAAATTGATTCACTCTGGTCATTGACAGTGATCGCCAAACTGTTGCGCTCAGTGATTGGTCGTTGAAACAAATCCGTTCGCCCTTCATTGGTTGAAAATTTCCGCACGTTTTCCCTTTTTCAGAAAATTTTGTATATATTGAAAACATGCATCTAAGGTGTGACATGTTGCAGTTTCATCACGCAGCCTCTTGCCCTGAACTTTATCTGTAGGAAAGTGGATAGAGTCTGTCATTTTCCACTACAACACAGCATAAATCCGGCCAAGCTAGTTCCGCACAGCGCCTTCATGATACTTTTTGTATGTCTTGCCAGAAATGCTCGTCAGCTAGACGTTTGGGGAAAGTCCATCGTTCTTTACAAACAGGTAAGGGGAAATTCGGAACAACTAACTTGAAATATTACATATTACATCAAAAAAAAAAAAATCTCGTAATGGCAAAAATGGCAACGACCAAATTTAGAAAACTCTATTCAGGTTATATACTGAAAAGAACTAACAGATACAATCGCTGAGGCAACAATCTGAAAACGTTTGGAAATGTCTGACGCACAGTTTTATTAACAAATATATTTTAAAGGTTAGTCCTCTTTCTTCTCTTCATCAGTCGTTATCATAGAAGAAGAGGAAGAAGAAGAAGAAGAAGAAGAAGCAGAAAAAATTTTAGCTCAATTAGAGACCTATCAAATCGTGCTTGATTACAATGCCTCGAATAGCGCCAAAATCCAAATCCCCCCCCCCCCNNCCCCCCAAAAAAACAACAACAACAACAACAACAACAACAACAACAACAACAACAACCAAAAACCAACAACCATAAGAAACAACAAAAATCAACAACAAACAAACAACAACACCAAAACTATCTCATTTTCGTAACATTGCAAGTAACAAAGTCGTTCTTTGCAAGTAAGGTCTACTGGTGAGTGCCGTCTAAGGTTTTCTAGAGTTCAGTCTGCTGAGTCAAATTCACTGAGCTACAATTAAAACAACAATAACAACAACAACAACAACAACAACAAAAAACAAAACAACTTTCTACCAGTTTCTTGTCCTTGCTGATACTTGGCAAAGGTCCGACATTAGCTCATGCCAGGAAAGAGCACTAACTTTCTCCTTAGTGACATTAGGTAAAGTGTTTGAAAGTGCGTGCACTATTCCGATATGAGCTCCTGTCAATAATTACATGATAATTATTTCCCAGTATCCTATCCTACACAAAATGATTAAATCTAGAAATCTGAGATTCTGACACAATGTGCGCGATCATTTTGGTAGTCCAAAGGCATCAAAATCCGAGTTTTGCCCAGGGTAACATGTTTAAGGGTATTGCATTAAGCTACAACGTGTGAGTAGTAAATACTATAACATTTGTCACAGAGAAATAAACACACGGTATTCACTCACGCTCTCACAGCCTTACAGTTTGAAACAACTTGTTAGGGCACACACAAGGACTATTTACTGACACTGTATTTACGACGGACAACTTATCTAACATAACATTATATATGCACATAATATCGTGGATATTCGGTTCATCAGTGTAGAAAAACTGTAGCGTTACATAATTTTATTCTAGCCCGAAATTCCTCGGGCCAGTGTGTGTGTGTGTGTGTGTGTGTGTGTGTGTGTGTGTGTGTGTGTGTGTGTGTGTGTGTGTGTGTGTGTGTTGCCGGGGGGAGGGTGTTGAAGGGAGGAAATGGAGAGCAACAGACGCAGCGAGTTGTATCTTGAAATAATCGTTGTTGTTTTTTAAACCCCGTTGAGCACCACCAGAGAATAACTGCATCTGATTGCTTTATCACATCGGGAATTGTGAATGATAAGAGGTCTCTCGGCCAGTGTAATCTATGCGGTACTAGTGTCGCCATCATTGTGACGAAATAATAAGGGCACGGAACCGACTAACTGGCGGTAGTGTAACAACAGAAGACAAAACGTCCCCTGTATTTGCATGGATATAGGTGTACTGTAATATAAGATGAAAACGAAGCATTTTGTAACAGAAGTGGGGGCTGAGCGAACACACACACATGCTCACACAGGGTAGAATGATCGGGGAGTGCCTAGAAAAAGAAATGTGGAGAGAAAATACCTTGGTGGGTACCGACGCAGAGGTCGCAATTTCGATTCCTGCCACATTGCTTTCTTTCATTCTTCCGGTTTCTCTCTGGTTTTGTCATGTTGAACATTTCTCTCTTTACCCTGTGTGACCATATATTTGTGTTCGCCCGCTTCCCACGTTTGCAAGAATTTATCAGTGCATTGTGCAAATATGTGCATTTTCGTGGGCATTCGGTATGCGCTCTTGATTAGTCCATTAAAATTTAATCCATTGCTTGCAGCTTGGTACAGGGGTACCACGGAAGATATCCTTGACGTTTTGGAAGTTTTCAGTAGGTACCGCCAGAAGATAAAGTTAGACAGCATTGTGCATACGACCCAAGATTTTTAGTACTCATCTGAGCTGAATTTTAGCTGACAATTTGAAACGGGCAGATTGATTACGGGCAGATATACAATATGAGGCCAAAGCCATCAACGGATGACGTACTTCATGTTCCGGATGTGCCAGGAAGCCGTGTAGACGAATTTGATCGTCTGCCGTAGTCAACTTTTCATTATGTTTATGGCTGTCGCTTCCGTTGTTACACTACTATTACAACCTCACTGCTCAGCTTAAGGTATTCGTATTCGGAGAACAGGTAAGTTCTACATGCAGTATGCTACGACCAGTATCTACACATTTCAACCTAAGCTTTCGCAGGTTTCTCAGAATCTGTATTTCGAAGAAGGAGTTTAGATGAATTCCTTGATTAAATTTGAGGATGTTTTCAGCCTAAAACAGCCAACAAAATTTTAAATATATCGATTACTAATGAGGAAATTGCTCAGGTGCGCAGATATCGATCGTGCTTAGACTACTGAGTACATATATCTTTGTTCAGTCAAACTGGTTTAAACTAGCCTGGGCATTCGTGCTCTGTAACAGGTAGCTCAGTTGGCCGACTGGACTATAATAGTATTTCTATCACTATAAACAATATAATATGTAATTATTACTTACATGTAAATATGCTATTCACGCTTTTGCACGTCCGCCCATAGCATGGGAGTTGTTATTATTTGCAGACCTTCACAAGCACGGCATGCTGCTCTGTGTACTGTCTGACAACCTTCGAGTGTCATATCTCAACAATGTTTAGATTATGGATGCAGTGTATGGGACCCTCCTTGTAAATATCACATAGGGAAAGTTGGCAAAGTCAGCAGAGGACAGCCAGATTTATGACTAAGAATTATGTGTGATAAAGGGATCACCAGGAACCGTTTACCTCTCCGGGCATATTGGCCTAGTCGATTTTTAATGCGCACAGGTGAATTAATAGACCCGTTGTTTTTCTATTCTTGTTCCCCAAAAACAAGACTTGGAAAAAAAATAAGATCGCATATTACCTATTTGTTAACGAGAAGAGACGTAATTGCTCAATTATTTTACTTCTGTAAGTTTTTATATTGTACATAAAATGCCCTAATTTCATCAGATCGGCCTGAAAGTTCTGCGCGAACGGATCCCAGTATTTGCATATCGTCACAGTCATAGGCAACTGCTTATCTCATTTGAGTGACTTTTCAGGAGAGGGAAAAACCTGTATTGGACAAGGCATGAAAATAATGCCAATTTCAAACTTCGGTGCTGTATGGCAACCAATGACTTCGTGACTTACTTTGTCTGTGATATGTGCTGGATGTACTGGGCTGTAACAAGACAAAAAAATAGCCCAGCTTGCCCATTTATGAAATAAGCATTCTGCCACAGACTGTGACTATGAGTGACCTTATCTGTAGAATCTGTAGAATATGATCATATCCGTCGACACTGATTTTCTTTTTTTGCAAGATGTAGGTTGTATGTAAACAGCTGGGGTCGTGGGGGGGNGGGGGGGGGGGGGGGGTTGATGGGAATGAACGTGATTTAGTCTAGGTGTGTATCAATACTGTTACGTATGATCATAGTAACAGTCAACGACCTGCAAATGAAGGTTTCGATTGCAAAACGCAGTATTCACCATTGGCTGACACATTGACGTATAGAGTCATGTAAACATTGGTTAACAATGCCTGACAATGTTATACATCCCAGTCATGATAAACATAGAACAGAGAAAAAAGCCCATCAAACATAAATACCCAATATTGCTTGTGAAATTCATAAAAGTCATCGTTAGTTTTCAGTGCAAATTCAGTGAATAAACTTATATTCAAATGTGGTATAATTTTAGTCATAATTTAAGCACATTGTGACGGCGGTATTAAAATTCATATGACAGCTCAAATGCTTAAGGAATTCATCGGAGGAATTAGCCCCTTCTTGTTAATAAACCATTCTCAGTTATTGTATACGGACATCCGGGCATCGCAAACCACAACTCCAACAATAATTATTTCTCCTTTCTACTTTTCCATTGTCGAAATGAATAATTCTGATTGACTGAAATGGTGTGGCAAATTTTCTCTCATTGACTTTTGCTTTTGGAAGCCAATTTTGATGTTAGAGTAAAAATGGTTACAGGCGAAATATTTTTTTTTCTCCACATCTTACTTCTGTGAAATACATTATATCAAAACGGACGATTTTTAGGAAAGTGGCCTTTTGTTATGTAAAAAGACTTGAGTTCATGGAATAGTCTACTGTGTGATGATCTTCTAGGTCTCTGTCTCTGTGTAAATTATGAAATCCTCGAAATGGATATACTGCAGTTTGTGAAAAAGCCCTTCGCATGACACAAACTCGCCTTGGGAGAGCACCGCTATGCGTCAAGTCTGATGTTGTTTCTGGAACTTCCACCAAGAGTAAACGCTTAGACAAGGCTACACGCACAGGAAATATAACAAGTACACTGACCAACATTAGGCTATTATGTAAACTCTGACTGCCGGTTATTATAAACTGTCCTCTTCGCTTTATCACACCTTCTCTGGAGCACACACAGACAAAAAGTTGCATTTACAAGAAGTCGCCATTATGCGGTGACTACACAGAGACATTTACAATGTTCTGGTTTCTTGAAAATTTTAATGTTTTCATCAAGTGAATGCGTTTTATTCCTGTTTGAGATTCGTGAATTGTTCAATCTGGTTTTCGGTATAAATGAAAGCTTATTATGTGTGGTAGAAAATAATGCATCGAGAGAAAATGATGCAGATTAAAGAAAGTCTAGATCTGCAGTATTGTGGTATTCATTCTTGCCTGCATGCATGAGATTTTGTGGTGTATCGCACGCACTGACCCAGCAAAAAGGTTTAAAATTCACCAGACAGGTAGACAGAACTTGTAAAGAATTTAAAAGTAAATTAAATTATTATGCATTTACAGGAATAGTGGCGCATCCCTGTTCGTTACCTGCTTTGAAATCTTCCAACGGTGTTTCGAATGCAAATCACTTTCAGACCGTATGTTTACAATGCGGTTCACCATAAGTAAGTAAGACTAACGATCTCCGTTAGCCCTCGGTCAGTGCTGTATTATCGAACATAGTTCCAGCCCTCTTAATAACCGGCAAACTCGATACCGTTATATCAGTGTCGCAATGTAAAATTAAGAAGAGCTGGTAAACACTGTTCACATGACTATCAGAGGTCATCGAGTGTGAGAGGAAACTCGCTGGTAGGGCTCACCTGCCATTTTCTTCGTCGTCATTACTGGTAAAACAATCGAAAATCCGAGGAATAAAATTTCAGTCCCCCCGAGATTTTTCACTGCACGCCGAAATCCTGAAAACGCATCCCATGTTTAAGCTAATGGCACGATGAAATTATTGCTGCAGTTATTTGCAGTCCCGCCAAGATTTTTCACTGTACACTGAAATCCTGAAAACGCATCCCGTGCTCGTAATGGCACGGTGAAATTATTGCCACAGTTATTAACGAAAGAAGCCTTCTAGTGTTCAAGTGGGGCAACACATTTAAGAAAGCCTGTAAAACATATCCCCTGCTTAAATTGGCTACACTTTTAGTGCGGTCGACCTTTCCAATCTCATCATTAGAACCATATCTTTTGTTCCAGAAAATGGTAAAGGTGCTTCATGGAGAACGCAGTCTGATATATTTATTATTCTGTCCGAACGATGGTTATGTCGTTGAGTTTTTATTGTATTAACTCACTTCTTTAACACGAAACTGAAATCACTTAAATTCATTTCAGCCGAAATAATTTTCATTCGATTTTCTGTTGCTTGCCGAACATGGCCAGAAGACGTGAACCACGCACTAGCTGTGGAAGTACCAAAGTCTCAGTTGTGCCGCTTTATAAGAGAAGTGAATTAGTCTAGACGTAAGAGAACTGTAATGACCAAAGATGGCGATTATTTCAAGTCGCTCACTGCCGGTTTACTCACTGAGTTTGATACTAATATTGCCAGGTTTCAACTGAAATTATTATATTAACACGCCAACTCGGCATCCTTCTATCTGACTTAAGAAAAAAGACGCAATAAACTGTTTATAGGAGTCGCACAAGTGACTCTTGTTCAGAAAAGTAGGGTCTCATAGAGGAACTGTGGTGTAAAAATGGTGTTTCTGTACAAGAAATGACGGAGACAGACTTTTTTTCTGCTACTATTGGGTCTTTGACTCTTTGATATAAAACAGACAGAAACAAGGGCGAAAGGGAAGATATTTAAACACACACCTAGAGAGAGAGAGAGAGAGAGAGAGAGAGAGAGAGAGGAGAGAGAGAGAGAGAGAGAGAGAGAGAGAGAGAGAGAGAGAGCATGTAATGATTTTTGCCATGTACTTCTAGCCGTCTAGCTTATCTTCTTACAGTCTATATTGTGCACATTTCTTATCAAGGATGTGGAGTATCAAAATAAGCATGAGAAAGACGTCACCGATACTTAATAATACATTGTATTTAACTTGCGTACAAAGGGTAGAAAACTTACAAAGTCTATGTGTTTCAACCCATGAATCTTCCGTGACGTATTCGCCCAACAACAGACTAATAATTAATGCTCCGACCTGTTTTATGTTTCTACTTTCATCTCCCTGTCCTTCCTATTATTTTCCATTTTTCATTTCTTTATAGTTCTTATTTTAGTATTCCTGTCTCGTGGTGAGCCGTGATTTTTTCCCACAGATCTATAAGAGTATGCGCGGATACTCGAAGGTTATCTTTTTACATCATAAGAAATGGTGTTTATTCATTGTCACAAGATCGCAGTCGTCCCTCGATCAATCTGGCTGCTGATTGGCACATATTTTGACAAATGAAATCACGGGTCAAGACTTAGCGACTGAGACAAGACTATTCGCCCTGCATTTAACTTAAAGTAACATAGAATCCCGGTGTCAGGGTACTACGAATGCCAGATCATTATTATTCACGCCAAGCGTAATTAAAATTGACGTCTTGGGGCATCGTAATCTAAAAATCAGAGGAATCTACTGCATGTCCTTGACCATCTGGTTCATAATCAAAGAAAAAGTCCCGCAAGAAAACTGACACTGAAATGAGTAATGATCTCGCATTAAAGCAAAATGTGATTCAAACTTTAGTTTAGTTAATACCTTTGTGACCACCTTGTTAAATGCGCTCTCCTTATATCGCCACTGACATGTTAAATGTATTTTGTGAGCGGCTAAGGATCATTTCCTGAGGTCTCTGAGATAATTTATCAAGCATCGCCTAACGACATGTATTGAGAAGGAAACTATACTTATAATAATGCATCGTGAAAATGTGAAATATGATGATCAAGGAAAGGGATAATTCATATTCCAATTATCATTTCCGTCCTTTTAAATGTTGCAAGCTGCGTTTCTAAGGCCGGTTACTGTGTCAACCAGTGGAAACGATTGTTTCAGATCTCACCATCCAATCAGATCCATCGATGTGTGAAAGTTTTAGTTTGGTTGTCTCACAAGGGTATGTGTTCCTGCTTTCTGATTTATTCATGCAATACGGTGCATTATTTACTTAATTAGCATTCTTCTGCTATAGTAATGGAATAGACAAGATCTGACTCGAAGCTGTCAAATGATTTCCCTCTGGAATATATAATAATAATGATGATAATTATAATAATACAGTAGTAATATAGTCTATAAACTCTTGTCCAGGCTAATGCCCATTCATGCGCCTTAATATTATTCTTAGCCCAGCAGACCTCATCACTCTAAAACTTTCTCAACACCTTGGGAAGCATATAGTGTTCTAGCCATTTACAGGCGCTGATCTCTAGCATTCTGAAATCTCTTCCACTGCCTATCGCAAGGTACCATTTTAAGGACGGGTGGACTGAGAAAAATGCTTGCTTTGCCAAAGCCCTTTCAAGATGGCCGTGCTTGGTCGGGAATCGAACCCACGATCTTTTGATCCAACGCCGTAACCATTGGATCACGTAGCATATTTATTCATTTATTAGTTTTTCTGTAGACTATCCTTTGCGTTTCTTTTGTCACCGTTTAAACACGCTATCGGACTAGCTTTTACCTCCCTACGGTGCCATAGCAAACCTAGACTATTATTAAAGGTTTTGATACACGGGCACATGCTTATGATATCAGTTAAGTGTATGTCATTACATGCTGTATGAGTAAGAGTGTATTATTTAGGCAGCTCTTCTACTGTAGGGAAAATACCAATAATCTCTCTCTCTCTCTCTCTCTCTCTCTCTCTCTCTCTCTCTCTCTTAAACAACTATATGTTCTGGATTCTTCATTGCCAATGCTGCAGCTATAGGTCCGCACATGTACACATGACATCACTCGCATCAAACATAATATGGTTGTTGACTATTGATTGCCTTTGATGACGTACAAGTATTGTCCTTACTGTCGAGTAACGTACTATCCTACACGATCGAAGTTTGAAGAAAAACGGAATAGTGTGCAGACATATTTATTGTCTTATCAGACTCTCGGTTCGATTTTGGGTCAGATAAAAATGTCATACCGTCAGATTTACCTAGGTAGAGAGAAAAAAAAATTAGTTTCGTTACAAGTAGCCACCTTGGCAACCCTGCACAGATTTGCAGCGCCGGAATTCATCCGGAATGACATTTTCATCTGACCCACAATCGAAGCGAGCGTCTGATCATGGAGGATGTTTTTGACCCTGGGTGAAACTTGTTGCCTTGTCTTGGTTATAAGAACAGTAAGTCACGCCAGACTCTGCTGTCAAGGCGTCAGGAGCCTAACATCTATACAACCACTTCTTTTGGAATGTCACTTCAGCGCTTCGAGAGAAAAGGGTTGGGG
>JAWQUT010000114.1:1197797-1216597 GCA_033807755.1 Ellobium chinense | reverse complement strand
GTTCTGAAATAGTGTCAAGACCTTATGATGAACGAAATATAATGTTCAGCTTCGGCTTTCATAGATGAAATCAGTGATTGATAAAATTATGATGACCCTTCTTCCTGTTCAGAACTGGCCTAAAATTCTGCACAAAGTTATACCAGTTTTGCTTATGACCTAGTTTCTAGTGTACTACATAATACCTCAATATGAAAGGCAGCGTGGCAGTGTAGTTTGTGATTCATAATATATTCAGATAAAAGCTGTCAAGTCTTAAGTTTCAGAGTTCGACTCTTGGGGTTAACGATAATGTAACAGTGCTCTTGAGAAAGACACATCGCTCTTTCTCCCAATCCATTCAAGTGTAAATGAATACCTGGCTGTGGAGCTAGGGGGACCAAGGCGCTGCACCGCGGTAGACCGGCAATGACTTTGTTATGTGTTTTATTTATAATATTATGTATTAAGTGTATTGTTCTATGTGTTTGTATTATGAATTCGTATAGCATTGTAAACCAATTTCTCTACTACAAATGAAAGTCTTGCCTTCATATATTTTTTGAAATGGTAACTGTAAGTGAAAATCAGAGAATTCACATTTCATAGACTTATGCTAATGCAGAGTGATGACAATGACTGTTTTCCCCCTTGAAGCAGAAGAACTGGATACGTAATTTCACAAATACTGACATAATAAATAATATGTTACTAGCTGACACGACGCACTGGTACTATCATTACTTATTTTTAAGGTAAACAGTGTTGAATCATTTTACTGCTGACGGGCAGGATCGTGTTTGAGAATCGTTAAATTTAATAATCAGCACTTCTGATATCCGAACACAAAAAAAATCTGTCTCATGAGTTACGATACCATTTGCCCGTATCCCAGTAGCATCGGCGTATTGTATTTAAATTAAGACTGTGTGCGTTAAATGCACTTCAAACTTTAAGACGGCTGACAGAAAAGAAAAGAGTGTTGAACAAATATGATGTAGCATAACCTTTCAAACACTCGTTTATGTGGAAACTAACAAACCTGAATAGGAAAGAGTATTCATGAGCCACGAGACGTCACGAGTTTTGACTCTCTAGAAGCCGCATGGGACAAATCCGCTTATATTTTCAATATTCCGATAGAATGTTTTGGGATTTCTTGAAGAGAAATCGGCGTGCAAAGGCATATTAAGCTATGCATCACTATCTCAAGACACATACTAAATGCCTCGAAGCTTGTAAACACGTCTTTGTATTTTTATGCTTTGTATTATTTATTTTGTTTGTTGGCAACAGTGCCTATTTCCCACCGCTTATGTAGGATCAGAGTGTACATTTCCTTCATCATATTGATGTTCCTTCAATGAAATTATTGATTCACAGCTACGCAATCCGTGTGTCTAAATTTCGATGGTAATCTTTGATGTTTGTTGTGTGTTGAGTCTAAGAGAAAGTAACTAAAGATAATGAGAGTGACTTTGTCTGTCCTCCGCAGGCTGTTACACGTTTATATTCTTTCATGACTCGGTACCCACTCATTTAGTAGATCTAATGGCTTCGTGAACTCGACTAGACTAGGTGTGGAATTTGTCGTCGGCACATTCATGTTTCGAATTTCAGCTACGATTTAAGATTAAGAAATCGATAGAACATAGCAGAATAACTAATGACGTCCCCACGTATTACTTTTATAAATAATATAGTAGTCTATATTGTGTAGAAGTCGCCAAATATGACGATAAAAATAATGAAGAGGAAGGCATATCCTATTGTTTGTCTCATCTAGCTCCAATTCTTTTGGCATGACATCTGTTTATACCAATCAGTCCCCTTCGGCTTTCAGGATCAAACATTTGTCAAAGTTTTTCGGTCCCCATGAAATCCTCAGTATCGGGTCAACCTGCGTATGGTACAAGAAAGGTATCAAAACTGTGAATCGATTCTTCAGTCAGTTTGCATGAATATCAGACAGGAAAGGCGATCGATATTTCCGATACTAGGATATGCGAATGAATTTTGCGATTCTTGCAAACTAAAGTATCGGCCCGCTTATTCTGTTTTTATTTTTACACTAACAGTTAGCTAGATATCGATAGTACCTAAGTAATAAATGCTCTCACTGCAGTTACACAGAGAAGTAATGTCATAATTTCTAGAGGTAAATGACAACCCATTTATTTCAGTAGTTTTCAGTGCATTTCACTTAATCACATTCCGCTTAATCGCATTTCCACTTAATACAGCGTTTCTTAATATGTGGGCCACAAAAATATTAGCCTACTTGATTTCAAATTTAATAGATTCCATAATTAAATTTTATGCAACTGAAATTTGGCACATATCTACTTGTATAGTATCTGCTGGTACTGCAATTTCAAACATCTAGAGCGAGGTGTCATTGTTATGTCACAAGTGAAAATTTAAAACCGCTTATATAATAATTGTTTGCCCTGAATGACACTGGCTTCGGCATGGCAATTTTTTCCATTTTAAAAATATTTTTGCAGGACAGTATATCGCTTAGATCTGTGAAACTGGCAGTAAGTATAGATTATGTCTGTTCACATATTGTTGAACATTTTCCCCAATTTCGTAAAACTCTTGCAGTCATTGGACTTTGAATTAAGTAAACTTTTTTTTTGTCATACATAATATTCGTCCGCTTACTTTATAAGCTCGCACATGAACTGCATTCTTATCTACTAACCTGTATAATAACAAACTTTGCATCTGACTTAATTTTTGGAATACGTCAACACAGACGAAATATAGAAGTCGAAAACAGTACAGTTGGTGTCAGTTAATCGCACCGTTCGTCCAATCGCAATTTTTGCCATCTTTTTCGTAGTTATGAGTAAGTAGAGTCAAGTATTTAATGATTGGCAGACGTAAATGCCGTCTTTATTATAATGATCGTAACAGGCCAATATGTTTTTTTTTTCATTCTGTAAATGGAATGCTTCTCCAGATGATATGGTTTCAGTCTGGCCTGTCAATGTGCAGAAGTTTCCAGAAGAAGGTACGTAATTATAAGCCATTCTTATAAGCACTGATTTACTTGCCCTGTACCAGTTGAGACAATCTATATTTAACTTTATAGCATCGGTATACGCCTTTCTCCACGCCTCTGCCTGTACTTACAAGATTATATTTCACCATGGTAATTTAAAAAGTATGGTTGCTTTGCCTGCCTTAATATCAGTTCTACACGCTTCCTAGGGGCGAGCACGATCAATACGATGGTAAAACAAAATCTGTCTACTGAATATACAACCTTCGCATTTCGTGAACTATTTAGCAACGATAGTTATTTTTAGGATGCATCACAGAAAATGCACCAAAATCTGGGAAATCACAGAAAATTCGTTTTAATCATCCGGCTAGCAACGACAAAGTCTTTAGGCTCATTTTTCCATCACATAATTCAGACAACCTTAGTTTCAGAGCGTCACTTGCATCTGTAAATTCATGGGTTATGTGTTAACTGTTGCAGCTTTCTAGCCCTCGCTGCCCTTGTCAATGGGTAAATGACATTCTTTGGTAAATAACATAACTGAATAAGACTGACATATAAAGTCGTGTTCCGCAAATTAATTTGCTCTCAAACAAATACTAGTATAATTTTGCTCACAATTGTAAGCTGCTTCAGAGAACATTATCGGAATTCATGCATGGGCCTTCTTCTTCTTCCTTTTCTCCTTCCTCTTCTTCTTCTTCTTCTTTATTTTCTTCTCCCACTCCTTCTTTTTCATCTTCTTCTCCTTCTTCTTCTTCTTGTTCTGCCTCTCCGGAAATGTCTCATATTGCTGTGGTGATTGTGACGTTCTACACAAAGTTGACCGTTTATTGCAAATCTGCCGCTGAGCCCCAATCGCAGGTTGTCTCTCCTGACCAGACCTATTTTTAAAAAAATTGCTGTCCACATCTGGGCACCTCTACAAAATGTGGTTGGCAGTCTGTGCCTTCCCACACCACAGAGTGGAGTCTGGGCTTTGTCAATTTTGTGGGGCTTCAAGCAGCAATGTTCAGTTCAAAGCCTAGAAATGAATGAGCCTAAACCCATAGATCCTAACAATTTCATGAGGACTTTGATATTTTCATTCTAATAAATGCTTGCACATTTCGTACTTTTTCTCAGACCTTCACTCTTGCGGGATAAGATGTTATTGATTTAGATCTACATAAACGCGGTCGATATGAATGCCAAAACGCTTTAAGATATCTTATGTTAAAAAAGAAGGCCAGGAATTGACGTTCAACACTTTCATTACCTAGTCTTTATAACTACATCATGTGTATCCGTCTCTCTGGTTGTTATTTAATGTCACCTGAGCGATTGCCTTTTTAGATAGACTACTAAAATTTAAAATTTCTTTGCACTATTCATAGAATGACCTGAGGCGTGCAGTGTTTTCTAACAAGCTTACAGGGAAACCCTGCAATCCATGCAGAAAACCCACCGCGAAAATAGGGTGGGCAAATGAAAGTTGCGCATCATAAGGTTCTGCACCTTCTTTTCAGCATTTAGTTTAAATCACCAGAAGTGGCCCCCCTTGACACACCCAGATGATAAAGAAAATAGCGTCCTTTTTGTGTAGAACCTGACACGCTAAACAGATCTACTCTGTTCTCTGCTGCTGGACCACGAATAATTCAAAGAGTCATTTCCGCATCAATTCATGTATGTGAATAAAGGTAAAGCTCTTGCTCTCAATTAGAAAATATACACGATCGAGTACTATTGATTACGTGTGTTCGTTCAGAGAACAAATGTCTCTGTGAAGACGTTGCACAGTCTCGCAAGTTTTCAGCGTTGAGTGGCTCTAGTAATAATAAGAACAATACTAATAACAATAATGATAATAATAATAATAGTAATAATAATAATAATAATGTTAATAAACAAAGCAGAAATATCACATGTCATTTCAACAGTTATTCTTTTGTTTCGGTAAAATAGTAGTTAGCTGTTCAACAGATCAAATCGAATCTATTTGCTGTTCCGTCATTTTGCCACTATATACTCACATGCGTTTGTCAGAGATTGAGACATTTATCACGTCATTATGAAGCCTGTCATGTAGGCAGCTGTTATAAACAGAAATATAAAGTACCAACTAAAGATTCGATAGTCTATATTTTGCAGTCGAACGTTAGTAGTGTCTCTAAGGTAATTATGCCGAGGCGGCGCTTTTGGGTATCCAGTGGATCCCCATTTAATAGGTATACCTTGTTATTAAGTATGAACTTCTCATGCACGGTCATATTCACTATTACTCTGTAATTCATTATTCAGGTGGACCTTGATTTTACCTTTACCTCGATAATAGGTATAGTGTTTCCATTCACCAAAGCATGCTTTATATCAAGGATCTACTATACATGTATATAAAGTCTAACAGATACTATATAGTTGTCTCCCTTGACATCCACGTGTAACCGCTATGTCCTTCCGTAACGTTGATTTTCTAAGAAAGCTTGCCACAATCGTACCGTTAAGAGCACAAAAAGGTGATGAAATATGTTTGGTTTCAATAACTCATAAACTGATAGACAATAATTGTGCGTGGATTTTTTAAAATTTTTATTACGGATGTTTAGTTTACATTTCTGACTGGGAGTAGCTTTTTGAGAATTGAGCTCGCCGATAATATTTATTTGTCAAATTGTCCCATCAAACTCGTTGCAGAGATTAACTTCTTTCCACTTTAGTATACGCAAAGAAAAACCGGGCAGATTTCCGCGATTTTGACGTTTAACGGCTATACAAAACGCCTCACCCACCTGATCTTCATATGCGCATTAAAATCAAAGCGAATAAGGATGAACTAATTTACATCAGGTGCTGACAGCTTCAGTCACTGTCTTTAGCTGAGCTGCTCAAGGTTAGAAAGCGAATGGTGTAACCCATGTTATCCACAAAACGTTTTTTGTATAGTTAAAAAGATATAAGGCAATATATGTTTAAACCTCTATGACATAAGAGGTACACTGGATTTATATCATTTCATATGTTCAGATGGATACATTGATTACGAAGTCAGACGTTATGGTCTGCACACAAAACGAAACAACCCATGTATAAAACGAGTCAGCGCCGATGATGCTCCATCAAGATTTTTTTTTTTTTTTACCCAGCTTCTTATTTACTTACTGACGGCTTGGATACAATACTGCAGCCCTTGCTGAAGACGACGTCGCTAAAGTACAAAACCTGTTATTGTTGACAGCTAAAATCAAGGTTTCCCCCCACTGCCACCGTTATGAATACGGAAGATGAGTGTAGGAATCGGAGGGTTTCGGTGGCTTTCGGTGGACTCGTGACGTTAGGTATAACGAATTCTATAGATTAGGCATCGATTGAAAACTTCAGGGCGTGCAGAACAACAGACAGTTGAAGGCACGATGAAATTCTGTAAAGATTATGACTAAAGACAATGTCAAACATACAAGAAATGTACACTGTTCTTCCTTGTCGAAAGTTACCGATTTGTCGTTTTGCCATTCTGTGTCAATAAAGGCCAAAGATATGATAGTCTAATCTGAAATCAATATTCTGAAATGGCTCAGCCTATTACGAAATTTTCCTACCTGCTTAGCTGGAGGTCATGCCAATTACATGTTACTTTGCACACGTCAAGTCAAATTACGGGAATCTCGTCTCATTTTGCGCACTTGTTTTCGATCGGCCATTGACAGAGTATACGTCATTTTGCAGTGAGGCGTGATACGTTTGTGACTGTAGGCTGCGGAGTGGTCCTGACTTTTCAAGGATAGACGTTTTTTTTCCTTTCCTGAGTGCAAGACAATCGACTCAAATCCTTTGATGGTGTTTGAAGTCAATTTTTTTTTTACCGCGGAACCTCGAGGACGAAACAATTTGCCAATCCATAATCGGTTCAATTTGTCTATTTTTGTCATTTTGTAAATGATATCCATCATCATCCAAGAAAAGTGTCGTATTTCAACATATAGCGATTTTAACACAATTCCTTTTATCCGGATGGCTACGAAAAGCTACCGTATTTTTCTAGCCATCTTCAAAGCAGGCCCTGTAGCTGAATTGTGTACAGAGCCATCGCAACACAATCACAGTTTGTTAAGTGCAGGCAAAACGTATGGTTGAAAGAAGTTGGAAATACACAGTGACTGTTGTGTAAAAAATAAAATATTTTGTTTTTTGAATGGTGCAGTTGAGACAAAGGAGGCTGCGATAAAACGGATGCGACTGTTAGACTGAAAATGATCTCAGTAATATATCTTTCCTTCTTAAATAATATAGATTCCGATCATGAATAATTATGCATTACTTGCTAAAGTGTCCCGGCACTGCTTGGGAAAGGAGAGGGACCAAACAGGGAGCGACCAAACACATGTCACATCTACATGCACTTCTAATGCCCTTCTTATGACAAAATTAATTTGATAAAACCTATCGAGGAAAATGGCATCTTAACGCCATCTTGGCATCTCTGGCTTGCAATTTTATGCACTAACTGACTGGTAATCGGTAAACATGACTTGTCAGCCAGCCCTGCCTTTTGCTGTCGCGAGACTACATACTCCCATTCCCTGATACCTGCGTTAATCAAACATATTTTCACCTCTCTGCACTGCTTTGTTTTCAAAGTCCGTACTGTCAGTTGGTACCTAGGCCAAAACGTGGGTCGTGGATTGACGTCATAGCAAAAGGGGTATTCCTATTTATATACACACTCTGTCATTTCTCGAGCAACTAACGAAGAGTGAAGATACTGACTCGGCTTATGAGGTGTTGTTTGTATGCTCTCCTGGCTTGTCTACGGAGTCAGAGTGTCTGCCAGATATCATTGTGACACCATGCTCATTGAATCTGTCGATGTTAGCCTTTGGCATTAGGTAATATGTTACAAAAATGAAATGGCAGCTCAGAAATGACAATCTCCGTTCACAAGATGGGCGTGTAGACTTGATGTCAGCAGTATAAAGGTCTTATTTGCTGTCAGCTTAAAATGAGACTTAATTACTCACTTGACAAATACAATCACACTTACGAAACCCTGGCTTTAAGTATGACTTGTATCAAGCATGACATATTGTAGAATTTCAGATGTTCGTTCTAATCAGAGTCTAAGTCGTCTGTGATGCTGACTTGGAAAGTAATGAAATAATACTAGGCATTCAATCAATTTCGAGGTAAAGATATTTATATAAGGAATGAAAAATGAATTAGAAAACCGATCGATTTAAGCGGCTTCTCTGGCTGTCTGTCACCCAAGTTTCCATTCACGCCAGAGACAGACAAGTTAATACGCTATAAACAACACCTATTGAGTGTGTGTGACGTCAGAGAAGGGACGCAACTTCAGTTTCAATGCATGATGGAATGATGTGGCCCCGGACTAGAGCTTCCGGGTCAAAGTGAAAGAAATAACAAATGGGAGACGTGACGACTAAGATCTGGGTGGGACTGACTTCATTATTGGTGACCTATCGCGATTTCTATTTTCCCAGTGCGTTGCTGTTGTCTTGGCAAGTCTTAGGTCGTGAACCCACGACATCCCAAAACAAAACGACATGGCACATCACAATGTATGAAGTTTCTTTTTTTCTGATGATATCAAAGGCGTGTCGTGACGTCCAGGATCCTGCGGAATCAGCTTCGTCCAATTAAATCCCTCGCTGCGTTTGACGTACATGCAAGCTCCTACCCGTATCAGCAATATCCCGGAACTCTCTGGTTAGGAGCAACACTAGGAGGGAATACTGGGATATTGTCATAAATGTTTAGAAATCTGACATAGCAAAGGGGTTAACAATAAGAAAAAAGGAACATAGAATGTCAGGCAAGTGAGGTTATGTGTTCCGGACATTGATAGTTCATAGCCATGATTTCACACCTCTTCAGAATGTACATTCCTAAGTGTATAACAATGACTAATTATTAAGGCTTTTAGCGTCGTTTCAAAGTAGAATGCATCATTCAAGAACGGCACCTCAGATTATTATTGTGCGTATTTTCCTAATTTTGTTGAAAAAAAAAATAAGGGTAGTTTTTGTTTTTTTCCAGGGCGATAAGTGTGGCGATAGCCGTAACAGGTGTTAGAGTTCATTTGTTTTCAAGATCTGTGAAATCTTATTATGAGGTAATCACTGCGTCTTAAATAAAGTTTTTCGAAGATCACTATCCATAATAGAATAAGAAAACAGTTTCGTGTGCAATTTTGCAAGCAAAACGTATTCAATTAGAAAAGAGCGGTGCGCACTCCATAGTGATAGTACCGACACAGCAGGATCTCACAGTGTAGAACGTTGTGCACTTAAACATTCCATTCAGTCATTATATTGAGCCGATCGCGAAGTCCACCATATCAATTCGACGTCAGCATCATGAAACCTCGCAAAGTCGATTTTTGGCAAAAATATTATTTTCGCGGAAATCTATTCTTCGGGCCTTTTTTCACCTTCTCACAAAGCCAATTCCATTAAACAAATTATTACAGCATTTTAGGTTGCAGACTTCGTAATCTGTCACACTCCACAAAACGCACATCATAAAGCTTCCTTCTTATGTTTAAATTAATACACAAAACTAACACACTTTAGAAACTCGAAAGTATGAATTCATCTCCTGGAATTCGAGGTTCCGTTGTATTGCTGAAAACAGGAATAATATGACATTGTTACATGCCATTTTTCAATAATACTAAATATACAGTCGACTCTGTTCCATCGCAATCCAGAAAAAAATGTAATTTCCGCATAATGGCAACATTTTCCACATTATAAAATGCTACATTTCTATACAGAGATCATTGGATAATCGTAACTCCTTTTATTAGCAACATTTTCCATGTTCCTGAGGGGTTGCGGTCGTACTGGATGGTCTATATAACATGAGTGCTATACAGTACTCAGTAATGATCATTACATATCCATAATACCGTCGCATAAACTCCACCAATGTCTGACCAACTATTTTACGGAAGGCTTAAACCTCACAACTCTAGGTAGGACACGATTAGATATATGTCTCCCTAAAAGATGCTCGCGAGTTTTGATAATGACCCATTCCTTGCCAGAGAATGGATGATTTAAGCTCAATTTTTTTTTTACGGAATTGCTATATTTTACGTCATACAAAATCAGTAGATAATGATGTATGTTTGACGTATTTTGTATATAAGATGCAGCCAGGTTATCCCCCCCCTCCCCCGCCCATCCCCTTTGTGAAGGGGGTAGTTCCCTAATACAATTATTATTATTATTATTTATTACTGTGACTTAGATAACTTCCATACAGCAGCGTCAAGCCGAGCCCGTAGGGACTGGAGTTTCTTGCCTCTCAAGAACACTCCAGGGAGTGTGATTCTCTAAAGAATGTAATATTTAAACACAAAAGAGTGAACAAATAAGAAATGGCATATCACTAAATTGACTATCCAAGAGCAATGGTGAAGGTTACACTAGTTACCAAAGTAAGTCTTGGTGTGGGCAACACTTGTTAACAAAGTAAGTCTGATATTATTAAGCAATATGACAACTTAAAGGATTAGCTCTGTGAGAAAAAAGAAGTATTATTGAGGATTAACCGCACAATAATGTGCGTGGAAAGTAAGACAGTCATGATAAGTTAATGTTAATGAGCAGAAATAAAGAAAATCAAACCTCGGGTCAGCATGTAGACGGAAATAAGCTACATAATGGCAATGAAAACAATCGCAACAACTTACACACAAAAGATCTGTCATGGGCCTCAGTTCTTAATGTTTTGATTTAGTCTAGCTAATGCCAACGTGAAAGGGCGTGACAGCTTTCCTGGTTGTGAAATTCACTTTGTGTGAAGAAGCTGTAATACAGATTACCGACAGAAACAGACAAAATGGATGAAGACAAAAGAGGAGGAGGCTATCAAGCAGTGAAGTAGAGAGAATGAGAGAGAGAAAGAAAGAGAGAGAGAGAGAGAGAGAGAGTGAGAGATAGATAGATAGATAGATAGATAGATAGAGAGAGAGAGAGAGTGAGAGATAGATAGATAGAGAGAGAGAGAGAGAGAGGGAGAGGAGGAGGAGGAAGAAAAAGAGAATTGATCTTTTCACCCACTGCCGGGTTTAGGTTGCTAGGGCTTCATTGAAGAAGCCTCTTTCAGGCATTGGATAACATTTTCACAGCGAACCTCGTCATGAAGTTCTGAAACAGAACAAGTCTGTAGGTCTCCAGCCACCACTGTTCTTAAATTATATGCCATTTATAGCGGATACGCTCATTTATATTTTCTCATTTTCCACTCAGATGTAAAGGAGGTTCGATATTTGACTATCGTTTGTCAGTCAGCGGCTGGCACAAAATGAAACCGCTCAGGCTCTTAAGAAAAGCTGCCTGCGTGCAACAAATCTTTATTGAAGGCATTCACTGATGCATTTCCTCAGTTTTATGATTATTTATATACAAAGAACATACCCCACTATTATTTACTCCGGTAATTTGGATTTTTTTTACCAATTAGGCTCCGACAATCTTCAGGCTTAAGCTAAAACAAGCTACAGCGTTAGGGCATCATAACAACTTGATGCTTCACAGGATTAAAAAAAATTGCCTTGATGTTTATCTTTAATGTCACCAGTACACTGACTTAAAAAACAAAACGTAAACTGTAGCTGTAGAGGAATAGTCTCACTGAATCTGGCACTGACTTCTCTAAGTTGCAGATCAAGCGTTAAATGAAAACCAAACGGTAAGTTACACGTATGTTACAGCACAGGTAATTGATTTATCATAATTTGTAAATTTCACATAATATGTAACTTCATTGCCATCGGGTTATTAGAAGGCATTAGACAATAAATATGTTCAATTTTTGTGGCGATCCGTTTTTTTGGAAAGCAGCTTTGCGACACCATTAGGGCCTCCAGGCTTTCTTGTAGGCTGGGGTTTCACCAAGTCTAAATGGCAGAGGGTTAAAGAGAGCGATGGATCATGTTAAAAGAAAGAAGAGAGACTGACCTTTTTAACAGTAACTTAACAGCGACCAGGTTAGTAGCAGCCAATTTGGACATAGAGTTAAATAAAAATAAAAACTCTGAAGTCTCTATTAAATTGTAACTAAGATAACTCTATTAGATCAGATTGTCAGACTGGCTTTGTTTTGAATTATTGGCCTATGAAATGGCTTAGTAAAGTGAATATAAAAACTTTAAAAAAAACAACCAGAGACCAAAAAAAAAAACAAAACGGTCACTGCTGCCCAGCATAGCCTAATGAGTTAAGACTTGACCCTGCGCCTCGTGACCTGTACCATGGGCCTACAGGTGAAACCATGTCGTGGCTATATTCTGGTAGGAACATCATTCCTGCGTTGGCGACCTTTTAATTAAAGAATGTTATAAAGGTCTCTACTTTTCACACCATAACTGCACATAGCCTAATGAGCCAAGATTACCTCAGCTCTTTGAAACCGGACACATTAGCCTGCATGTCGATAATTTGTGTAGTAGATTTGCTGGACGCCTTGTTCCTTCACTGGCTACGTCATAATATTAGAGATCGATAGATTGAACTCCATGGATACACAGAAGACTAGAAAGTACAGGGGAGGAGGGGGGAGGGGATATACAGGTGGTGCCTTTAACATCTTTCCCATCATTATGGCGGTAAAGGATTGGAATGAGGGAAAGAATGAAATATGTCTTGCAGCCAGTCAAAATGAGGCGCTGTTTGGCTCAATGAAGTTGCTGGTGTGATATAAATAATTAATTTCCATATTTTAATTAGTTGACAGATGTTTTCATCCAGCATTTTCCTGGCTCATGACATAGTTGTCTGAGGTGGTAAGGGGTCACCCCCATGCAGTGGCAAAAAAAAGTCGATGAGAATCGCGATTAAAGAACAGTTTTGCACTAAATAAGTCACTAATCTGCCTCAGTAAACCAGCTTTACGTTTACCCATACTTACTGAGCAGTTGCCTTTAAAATTAATATTAATATTAATATTAGTTTGCAGGGTCGATTTATCTATCGATCTTCGTAAGAACAAAATTTCGATACTGGACACCTCCAATCACCTTCAGGGCTTGATATCTTAGATCTTAGTCTGGTAACATAAGCCTTATTTTGACTAGCCGAAGGATATAAAATTGTTGATTTCTAGCCAGGAAACTAATCTAGCTGAGGAAAGATGTTTCAGAAATAAAGGGAAAATAAAGGATGTTCTCCTAGACTAGAGTTCCTTGGATCCAGTCTATAATTTCGAGGCTTTCAGGTTTTAAGTCCGTAAAAGAAATTTACATGGAAAACTTACGGAACTGGGATCAATGCATCGCACCTAGTAAGCAGGTTTCCTTAGAGCACATAGTAAAACGCGTGAGCAAGGAATTCAACATAAGAACATAGCTCAGACATGGTCATGACTGCGATGAGGAATGTGAGGGATAAATGTTGTTAGAGGCTGAGAGAAGATGGCATAAAATGATTCTCTATATCTCTATAACATTTCAGATTATTATATATCGACCATTGCGTGTTCACGTTGATTACGCTACAAATGGATGTATAATGTTTTTGATGAAGATATTTATCTTTTTCATGCATGCATTTTTATGTGGTCTAGCCTATCTATAGCGAACTGAAATTGCCAAATTGTGTAGATGTTCTAGTTTGTGATGTTTTCTATACTGAATGACGCAATGAGGCATGTGTCAGTATATCAAGTAACTTCCAGTTGCTACATTATATCTTGAAGAACATACGGATGTTCTTGCATGTGTGTTGCTAAAAACGCTTTAGGGGCGATCACAAGAGTTTCTAAAGTGCGTTTCAAATTTCTGGTCCCAGACTATCGAATACATGAATACAAGCAGGTACTGGGCACAAACACTGTCGGTGTAAATAGTCCCTTGTATCACTCCGCAATCTTGAGACAGTGAATGGCGGGTAGATTGAGGGCAGATTTTATGAACGACTGAATAAAAGCGAGAGAGAGAGAGAGAGAGAGAGAGAGAGAGAGAGTCAGTGAAGGTAATCGAATGCATGTAGAGAAAGAAAGAGAGAGAGAAGGAGAGAGAGAGAAAGAGAGAGAGAGTGTACGTGTGTGTTTGTGTGTGTGTGTGTGTGTGTGTGTGTGTGTGTGTGTGTGGTGTGTGTGTGTGTGTGTGTGTGTGTGTGTGTGTGTGTGTGTGTGTGTGTGTCTGTAAAGATTCCGGATCTGATGTGGAGCGAGTTGTTGCTTATTATATACCGTGTCCACGAAGTCTATGACGATTTCAGTCGTGCTCTCATTCACAATAGAGAGCTTTTATTTTCAGCTTCGGATCTCATGCGAACAGTTATGGCAGAAGTATGAATACGCACATACCGCATGTTACGAAATAGATGTGAAACTGAGTATAGTTTGCAACCTGCAATATAATCGTAACATCAGGAAATGCCATATGAGCTATTGGTCCTTAAGAGATTCAAACTCTATAATAAAAGCTCTCCAATGACTGGAGTAAAAGAAGATGTTCATCTTTATTTACTTCATATGGAATCTTTTTATAATGCCATAAAATGCAAACTCATTCATGATGTACATATAAACAGTAGCAAACACTGTACAGTATAACACTATCAGCATATCATAAAGAAGTCCATTACATAGTCATTGCCAGTCTCAATAGTGCAGTGTCCTGTCCCCCGCACTCTACAACCACTCATTCACAGCTAAGTCAGGTGAAAAATGGGAAATAATGAATGTCTTTTTCAAAGACGCTACACTGTAAACCGTCTGGCCCGAGAACTGAACCCATAAATGTACATTTGACAGTTTTCATTTCTAAGAACAACTCACGAGCCACAAGGCCACCCTGTCTCCCGTAGTATGGACTAGATCAAATTGGTGTGACATCATTTTGAGTTTTCCCCGGGAGAGTTTTATTTACTTGTCTGACAAATCTTCAGGTTAGTATACAAGTTATAATATGTCTTTTACGTATAATTCTGAAACTCTCCTAAGGTGTATTTGCTTAGGTTACTATTATGAACAGGGATTAGGAAAGAGAAAGCACCCTTTATTAGAGTCTTTGGACGATACTGGGAAACCCTGGGTACATTTTTGATTGATGCGTGCCATTCATGGTCAGAAAGGGGTTGTAAGATGTGTGAGGCCTTTTGCGAAGACCGAAAGAGAGAGCTCGGCAACATGGTGGAAACTATTTACGGTTTCAAAATTGTTAGTGGAAGATGTTATCAACTACCTTGTCTCAGAGGAGGATGTGGAATGGTAGATTATATGCTAATGAATGAGGCAAAGATATAGATCTATGTATGGCAAACACCACTGGCAAGTCAGTGCATTATTTTCTTGCTCTTCCGCATTAGTCATAACCATGTTGGCTTGCTAAAGACTGATACTTCCTTTGCAAAGGACCGTCCACGAAATAAAGGACGGCTCCTTTCGCGAAGCCGCAGGCACCAAACAAAGGCAACTCTTGTGTCTTCCCTAACTTCACTCCTAGCTCTAGCCTGCTCTTGATCCCAGACCCAAGCACAAATGGAAGAATCCTGGATGTTATGAAATGGACTTATAGCATTTGTAAACTTCGGTCACGAAATGAACGACAGTGTGACATCATCAGTTTGTTTGCGTCTAGCTAGTGCTCCATGACGAACACTCCAATATATCAATTTTAATGCGTCTACTCCAGTGAAGCGTATTTCCAGTTTAAACAAAATAGTAATGTGATTGCGTCAGTAAGTCTCGCATCTTAAAGTGAATTATGCTTGAGCAAATAAAGTTTGATATAACAGACTCCATCAACCAATCATATCCTCTGACAAAGTTAATGAGCATTGGAAAGTGAAAGTTATGATTGCTGGAGTTATGGTTACCAACGCCCGGATGACCGTGCATACATAATAATTGTGAGTGGTTCATTCAACATGTTCAAACACGATAGCATTCAGTCAACACCAAGTTCTGTGTTGTAAAACGTGACATTTGTGACGTCAGTTTCACCGACATAACGTAGTCTAGAATGCCGGAAGAGAAATAGAAGGTCGCGGTCCGAAATATACTCAATGATACCTCAGGCGGCGATATATTGAGCTCTGCAAAGCAGCAAACTGGGGCATTTAGATATGGAGGGGAAAAAGAGCCTTGGGGTAGTAGGGGTGAAGTGAAAGGTGCAAGCTCTCAAAGGCCCGTCGTTACGCGGAGATGTTGATTTCTTCCATCCCACATGTCCCCAAATACTATGACCCTCCTTCCAGCAACGTCACTGGTACACCTCTCTCTCTCTCTCTCTCCCTCTCTCTCTCTCTCTCTCTCTTACACTACACAGCATATTCTTTCCCTCTCTCACACGCATACCCAGTCCAGTATGCACTAAGAGAAACTACTTCTTGTGCTCTTTCTGACGTGGCTTCAGGCACACAACACTCCCCCCTGTAAACGTTTGCAAATTAGGCAAATTAATATACATCGTGCTATCCGTGATGATCGAAAAAAAAAAGAAGAAAAAAAAATAACAACAAAAATAAACTTGACAGAATTTGGGATAATAGGAATCAGGGGCCCATCACATTTGACAGACAACATGCCGATAGATTGCCAAGTTGGCGTTCGGGAAAATCTGGCTCTGTTTTGTTTCCAAACAAGCGGTGACAGCATAGGGCTAATCAATGATCTGAAATGTTTATATAAACAGGCTTTTACGGCCTTAACTTTTTCTATCTATTTTCCTGATGGTGACATTTTCAACAACAGACTTGTGTAACTACAGGCCAATTATGCCCACGAGGTGACGTGTTAATCTGCCCCTCATTCGGTTTTTTATTTTTGGTCCGGGACCATTTCTTCGAAGCTGGCAGGCAGAGGCGGGTTTAGAGTCTTGAACTCGAGAATGAAGCGAGGTCACCTTTCATAACATAAGACATTTTCAGTTTGGGCAAATTTTGTTTATGAAAATGAACATTGGTCATGCTTTTTCCCCACTCACCTCTTTCCCCAAAAGTTAACGTCCATCGTGTCCTTGCCTAAATCCGCCACTGCTGGCAGGCTTTTGTGATCAGAACATCAATGCGTGAATGACGTCATGTGTAGGCTTCGTGGTTTTGACTATAGACTTTACAAAAATCAAGGTAACCTTGTTAAAACAACTATAGCTCTACGCACTTCCTACCACAACACGCCCCATACCGAAAAAAAAAAACCCGATTGTTTTTGTCCCGTATAAAGCATTATGGAAAATATGCAATTCTGATAAGACAGACTCAGGAGTTTGATATAAAAGGTGTGTTTCACTGTAGCGTTCATTTTAGATTGTGCGGCTCAGCATCAGTGATTTTATCCATTATATTGAGCTCTTACTTTGTTGGTCAAGCTTTGGTCGCGCTATCTCAGTACTGCCGCATGAAGACATTGCATCACCAAATGAAAATGAAAATAGGACTTTTAAGATATATATGATTAGATAACATACAACTTCATTATCCATGAAAAGCACATCAGTTTTGTTTTCCGCAGAAAAAGAAAAAAAAAACACTTACTAGACATAAATGTACACTGGATATGTTAAGCGAACGTATTACAAGCTACACTCAAGGCACTCCAACCATACCCCCTCCCGCCCCAAATACACGAGCACAGTATATGTGCACCAAAAAACACATCAATCATACACACACGCATACTTACATACACACATACACACATGCACACACGCAAACACACACACACACACACACAGAAACACACACACACACACACACACACACACACACACACACACACACACACACACACATAAGCTGAAGAGTTTAACATAAGGACAAGGGTAATCTGGACAATGTCATGATTGTGATGGTGATGGTGATGGTAGAAGCCTGATGGAAAATAGCATGAATGATCTTTTGTACCTCTCTCTGTAACATTTCAAATGAATATTATATCGTCTACTGCGTGCTGATGTTATAATATTCAAACTATTATACCTTTCTCGTCTCCATTAAAGTTTATTGTGACTTAAGAAGACAATAATGTTCCATGCTGTCGGGTAAAAATGTGTGGGATGGTGTCATAGAGCTGGTGTGGCTCATGGACGAAAATATGGCACCGTGACGTCATTATCAATAGCAGTGAACATTTCACGAAAGGATAGATCTATGGAATAAAACAAAACATTTTCTTCGGAGTTGTCTTTTGTGAGTTTCGATTCGTTCCAGCATTAAATCACTGAGAGATGGGTAGGCTATAATAAAGGTATGAATGAACTATACTGTGACTAAGTCGGCCTTTGTTCTTTCATCAAATTTAAGAGCCCACACAAGTTCAGGTACTTGGGAAAGAACGGATAATACAAGCCAATGACCCTATTTTAAAGAGCTTTTTTGACGGTCATGCCCAATCTTTCCATTGAGTTTTCTTCAAAATGTTCAGAGGGGGCGGAAAGACGTGGGGGAGAGGGCGACCTACCCGTCTCCAACGACACCCTGAGCAATTTGCTACCATTATTTTACCATTGCTTTACATTGGTATCGACCTAAACAATTTCCTGTTTAGTCGCTTGACATAAATCCCCAGCATCCGAAGTAGATTTCTTTTCTTCTCGTTTAAGTGCCATTATGTGCCATGTACGTTGTTTGCAAAGTCCTCGGTACCATTGACTATTGTGAGATCGACATCCAGTGACAGTGTCAGGAACAATTTAGCTGACATTTTTGACATCTACTGAGAGATGGCAGTACTGACGCACTTAAATAACAATATGACCGGCTTGAAAAGTAGGGAGGGGGCAATTAAAGTAATGAGTGTGTGTGAGTGTGTGTGTGTGTGTGTGTGTGTGTGTGTGTGTGTGTGTGTGTGTGTG